>JAQFXM010004574.1:0-16837 GCA_034693345.1 Entomobrya multifasciata
ACTGTTAAACAGATTTGATTTTAAAGCTCATGGCCATATCTACTAGACTTTTATAGTGTACTACGTACACTAACGGGCATCATTTGTGTACATCTGGCTTTGCTAGTTTTTATATAATTTCATTATCTCGATCTATGTATATGTATGTTATATAGAAACATATAAACCGACAAACTATTCCGTTAATTCTCTGGGTTTTCTTATGTTTTCCATTGAAAAATGTCTGTACTTATGCTATACTTTACACAATTATTTTACGTATATTTACGTTACGACAAAATTCGATTAGGATTTTATTAAAAATGTAATAAATATGAATTAGATCTCGCACACAATATATACTATTTATATATAAAAATATTTTTTCCAGTCTTCGAATTTTGGAAAATAACTCTCTAAAACCAAATTTATAAGTGCATACTAGAAAGTATATTGGATGTTCTCGAATTCTCAATGAATCAGCGATTATGTTTTGCATGTCTTGTGAATAACCTTGTATCGAAAAAGGAAGCACAAACGTGTAGCCTTTCATAATGTAGTAAATCGGAATGGCACCAGTATTTTTATGAAACACAATACACTGATCGTGACACTTTTAAGTATGCGCATGATTTCCCGTACAAAATATCATTTTTCAAACAAAAAAATGTCAGCTATTATGTATTGCTGTCAACCAAAATATTCCATATATTAGTGATTTTTCATTTTGAAACTCGAAAGGGTGCATTGATTAACTGCACATCAGCGATACAATGAAGATAAGTGAAAGCTACATATAAGGGAAAAATATGGAGAAGGCGTGAAATAAGTAATACATGTAAAAGTGAAGCAATTGATAATATTTTTTGCTATATAATATATGTATGTACATGCAAGGTTCCCTTAACCCTTGTACCTTGTTTTGCAACGCATTCCAACAATGCGATCCAAGAAGACGTATCGTAGAAATAAAATCGGAAAAGCTCACATTTCATTCGGAAGGTTGCATTTGTATGTTGTGTAGGTGTACCATACTAACTTAATAAGAACATTTCTTCTATTAAGTTACCATGAATGACATTCACCGAACAAAATTGTCATATGAAGAATGAGAATCTTGATTTATCTCATAAAGCTTCTCGTTTGAAAGATTCACTCTTTCTTGTCTTCTTTTTTTCTGTTTACTTCGCGCTCTCTCATGGCCTCTTTCTTCTTTATCTCATTTAACATCTTCCTTTTGCGTTTATATAATATAGAAAAAGAAATGCCTTTCTACGCACATAATTGCTTGTATATACATACATATATCAAAAGTACATTCATATGTATTATGAGAATATGTAGGTAAATGTATATTTAATATGGAACAACCGCATTATCATCAGCATCCTGAACTGAAAACACATACAGTATCACTGCTTTGCTTGCATATCATGTTCCAGTTTCTTCGTTTCACACTACTGTTCTTTACTTATTTCGTTCATCTTCGTCTTGTCACTGGCATATTTCAACGAGAAAAAGAAGGATGGGAAACGGATGGAGTCAAGCAGCAGGGATTTTCTGAAATTCCGATCTTCTCGAAAAAATAGAGTATAAGAAAAGAAAAAAGAAACAGTAACTGGTATAGGGAGAGAGAAATGATGTGACCGTAGTGGTATTTCTCTTTTCCTTCTACTTTCTTCCTTCCTTACGCAGCAGAGTCACTTGTTTCGTTTTGGATTTCCGAGATAGAACAGGATCTTAACGATGGTATATAAACTTCTTTACTATTTGCTAAACTAAACCACTGTCGTAGGACGACGTAAAGCAGGATATTGTATTTAAGCGTAACGCATATTACGGTAAACTCTACTCTCTTTACTTTCACTAGTATCTTTTTTTGTAATCATGCCTGCCAGTTTACTTTTGGGGTAAAGTAAGCACTTCTCATTCACTAAATATTTATATAGGTACAAAATATGCGTAGTCACATTCAAACAGATACTAGATCTTCAGTTATCCACTAGTCGCTAAATGTATTACACATTAAGTAGCTAAATCAAATAACCATCATTGAAGATGATTCTACCACTTGTTCCTTTAGCATTTTTATTTATACAACATCCATGTACTTACTTAATTTTGTATTCAGCCTCTTTACTTCCGATTCATTTCCTGCAAGTTTTTATCTTTATGTTTTCTCTCATACAACTGTATGGCAATGACAATGGTCTTATACCCATTTTCTCCACCGCCTTTTGTTGTTTTAAACAATTTGCATAATGCATCGGTAATTTATTTATACTTACCAAACCAATAAAATAAGTAAATTATAAACTAGAATGGTAATTTATAAGGTATTGGTAGTAGACTTGTAGTAGGTACTGGTTGATACATCCTTCCCTCCATTAAAAAGAGAAGCGGAAAGTCGGCGAAAACATTAGAGAGCTACAAAACTAAAATGTAACCAAATATTTGCAAATGAATTTTCGTGCGATGGGAAACAACAATTGGACTTTAAAAATAATCGATAAGTGAACAATGATTAATGGAAACATGCCAGTTCTCTGAAAGAACAAGATGTTGAATTTGTTGAAACCACTATTAGCATTATGTATATTATCAGTTATGTAAATATCAAAGTAAAAATCGCTTTTTATATTCTTCGTTACTTTGTGATGGCGCAGAATATGTATACAATGAGACGTAACTCGAAGGAAACAAAAATCCTAGAATCGTTACTCGATTAGAACATTTAATGATAACAAAGAAAAGCTAAAGCAATAATTATCTCTAATGCATGTCACTGTCGTCTGCTGTCAAAAGTCAAAGCAGTTTCTCTTTTGTTCCTTCCGCTATCCTTCCATTGTCAATAATGCTTTCGTGTTTTGTTTACTTCATCGAATCGTGGAACCTGTCCCTGTTAGTAAAATGATCATAAAATATGTATTATTTAGAATTCTGTTCACTTGATGATGTGTTGCGTGATAATTAATCAGAAGATCGCAACATAACACAATACATTCATAACTTGGAGTTCGTCTAGCACATCGTAGACATGCATGTAAAAAACTTAGAACCAGACAACATGGGAAATGAAGTCCTGAAATAGCTTTTATTTTAAATTAAATTTCAGCTGACAAAAGGTTGATAACTTTCATATAATCATCATTTCTCTCCGTTTTAAGTTTAACCCACACCTGGAAATAAGCTGGAAATCTCTTTTCCAGTCATTTTGATTAGCCATGCTTTCGTTGATTTGTTAGTGTTTGGCTTCAGTTTACACTAGATACATATTCACTTTCGAGAATTTTATTCTAAATTATTGTCATTGTAAAAACCCAAATGTTATCCGGAATATCTAAACTCTGAAACTTCCCACGCAAGTTATTTCCATTTGATGAGGTTCGTAAACCGCAGTTCCAAAAAGGTACCACTTTATCTACCAAGGGACTGCGGCTACTACTGACTCTGTGTAAATGGCTCATCTACAAAGAAGGCAGGTCATACGCATTTATGATTTAACTTTGATTAAATGTGCTTGTCTTTTTGTAAGCAAATTTTGTATTCAATGACGGGTTTTCTTTTTGGGAACTACTTATTACCAACTACAAACTAAATTTTTCTTGGTTTACAAGTTCATTTCTAATTATTGTTAATTGTAAAAGTTTAGCTGAATGGAAGACTTTATGCATTGCATATGCTACTAAATGTACTAAAAGCCAAGTATAATTAAAATCCAAGGACTTTCTATAGGTATGAACTCATTAAAATCAGCAATTAGTGTCACACCAGTTTTAAAGTAAACTAAATACTCAAAAACCAGAAACTAAATGCAGCTTTCAAGGAAAATGAGTAAGACCACATTTTAGACGTGCTGAAATACCTATTTAGCCTTATGATGAGTTCTTTGTGCTGCCTAAATCTTGAATCTTGCCCAGAAATATGATGTTTATCTGCTTTTATGCATTAATAATAATATACAAAAGTTAAATAGTACAAAGAATTCTTTTTTCCTTGGATTTACAAGAACAAACTGTGACTAAACGCTCGCGTATAACTGTAGACTGTGAATTTTTGCAGAGATTAAATGGAGAAAGCACTCAGAGGAAGAGTCATTCATCCATGCAAGTAACATACAAACAAAACGAATCCACAAGTATGCTGTATCGTTGTGAATTTACTTTCATCTTCATGGAGTACTCTCTTCTTATTTCTTGATAAATATACAGTGTACAATTACAAAAGTAAATTGCTAATGATAATCTTGGCAAACCGCAAGCCGTCCTTTCTTGGGCACCACACCACAAGCCTCTCTTCTCTTCCTTTTTGAAGCAACATGAGAAGATAGTGAAATGAGAGGTAGTACACAATACAGTGGTATAATAATGATTATGTAATGAAACCCGTCCATAACACACATGACATGTACTAGTCACATTGGCATACTGCGGGTAATCAGACTGTACAAAGTGGCTACATTGGGGAAAGTAGAAAGTTGTAAAGAAGGATGTTTCTCCGTCATTTTGCTTCAAGTACTAACTTTCTTATAATGATAAACAACGTTCTTCTATCTTGTCCGACTTATAAATAAATAAGCAATATATAATAGTAATCAGAGGGAATGCGAATGTTCAGAACTTTATTATTATTACTGTTATGGATTAGTTGAAACTTCTCCTGCTGCTTGTGTTCCAGCCACACTAACTTCCGGATGACCGATTCCCAAAAGGTTCCCCTCGATCCTGAAACTGCTTACCAACCCCCATTTCGTGGTTTCTAAAACAAGATTAGTCACTTGAGAAATGGACATTGAAACATGATATAGGCTATCATACTTATAACATGCCGGTAGCATATCAGAACATGAAAGTATCCGTCAACCAGACCACACTTGTGTGGCGTAGTTGTATCGCGGTACTACATTTTATCAGAAAACGATGGAAAATAGTGAACTGAAGAACTTCAGAAAAAGTAACAAAATATCTTGTGTAGTGTACTGTCCTAAGAATACGTGATACGTCTAATAGACACGTACAAAACACTTTCTATAATGTTTTTGTATGCTGCACCACAACGATCAAGCATTTCATTACGATATCATTCTTATTGTTTATAAGTTAGTTATATTGTGGCGTTATTCCATTTTAGGGAACAGGGGGTACAAATATGACGACAGTTTGTCTAGACGGTAGGTAACACATGATCTCATTTAAATTTGGTCACGTTAGTTTGTGGCCAGGATATTAATTGAGTTATCTCTTATTATTGTGTGGGCAAAACATTATCAAGTCTCAAGTTTGATAATACATATTTTATGACAATCATGTATAATGACAAAGAGTAATACAAAGAACAAGTCCAAAACTGAAGCTCTTCTAAAATCTGGGTAACCGAATTTAGTTTTTGTATAACTTTTCATACTAGCCATTCTTCATTGCAAAAATATTCACTGTTATAAGTTCTGATTTATGTAGTCGCATTACTGTTTATAAATAAGTCGAACTTTTTTATTTTTATATAATATGTATCTAAATATTCCTAGACAAAAGTTGTCTGATAGTTTCAATGTTATCATTATTCTTGAAAAAGTTAGTCCCAATCTCCGCTAGACATTTGAGCCAGACAGCTTTCATTTAGAATATAAAAAAACACCGGGAAACCGCTCGAGTTTAATCAGCTAACCAGCATAATTCGGGTGACCCAGTCAGACCTACAGTTTGATATTATTACGCGATAAAAAATAATAACCGCAACAACTTTGTAAAACGATCAATTCTATTAGGCAGTATCCAGCATCAATTGTCGACTACAAAGCGTCAGGAAATTAAAATATAGCTTTATTATAACTAGAAAAACCGTCAGTTTCAGCTGTGTGTAGTAATTTTATATATAGCAGATTCTGTGTAATATTGAAAGAAAAACGTTTTTGTAAAAGGTATCTGCCAGCGGGGTTCCCAGCTTTATTATGATAAAAGCTTACAATATTATGTGATGTATGCTTCCTGTCGTGCATATATAATTATATCACATCACATCTGCAAGAATTTTGGTGTTTGATCGGACTCGACTGCTGCGTAAATGCTTGCGTGTGGTGAATCATGTGTTTCAATGTGATTTGATTTGAATTATCACAAATAAAAACAGTTACTTGATCCACACGACTGCGATCGTAAGTTATCGAAAATAAGTATATTGTTATGCATTGAGAACGGCAAACTAACACTTTTCGTGTTTATCCATTTAATTTCCATTTGCCCCCTGACGTTCAGCTCGCATTTTGGTGGAGAGAATTAAAGGTCTACATGTATAATAAAACACTGGAAATAAGTATACTTGTTGTATGCATCTCTGTATACCTATAAATATGTCTTCCACACATTCTCTAACGAAAATCACGACACTATTGCACAACGAATATCAGATAGTTTTGAACATAAAACCTTAACTTTACCGCCGGCAACTAGACAGCTCTTTCGTGTAGTTTCCTCTTTGCATGATCTTATCAAGAGTTAGATATTCCAGCCACCATGAGTTTCCAATCTGTTTTCATTCTGCTGAAAGGATTGAAAATGCACACCTGCATAACTGCTATATATAGCCACACACCGGGACTGCTAAAGCTATTGCCATTTTCTCCGCCTGTATATGTGAGAACTCCGAAAGGAAAAAGTTATACATTTCATATCACCACCACCACACCACAAGGAGAGAATGATCCGAGACAATGCAATGATGATATTACAATGCAGTGCTGGTACTGGTGGGTGGATGGTACATACGTAAGTAAGAAACTAAGCGTGCTATGTACCAAGTAACATCGGTTTGGAAAAGAAAATATGGGCTTCGTGGGCCGATGATAAACTTACTAGGTAAAATAATTCTCAAAGGGAGCTCTCCAGAATTGTTTCTCGATGAGGATAACGCTTTTCTCTTTTGCGTGCTCAATAAATCACCAGAACACCAATTCCAGTTCGAATACAAAAAGACTGAGTGAGTGTACAAAACCAATATTAACAACAACAAACTAGAGAAAGCACATCCACTAAAGCAGCCTTCTTTTCTGTCCCCTTGTCTGAATAAGTGATCCATAGTACTCATGTTTGCATTTACTATAGGTAATTCAGCTTTTAAGTTTTTCATAAATAACATGGTCACTCACGCATGTACTTGTGAAAACAAGTTGTAATAAAATTTTCTTCTAAGTTCACTCACTTCCCATGTGAATATTTAGTATTTATGCGAAACATCTGACGCTGATTTTGATAATTATTTGACAAAAATTTGAAATGAAAGAGTTGAGAAATTAATCGTAATAAAAATTTTCTGCCGTAAAAGACTTGAAGACAGTGGAATTGAATGTTTGAAATTTAAAGAAACAAGATGATAAATACTTGATATCTAATATCCTACTCATTTTGATATGGAGAAGGGAATGGTAGTCATTTATCATATTTCAAATAACCGTCCTGCTGTTACTCCTGCTTACCTAGACAAAGTGAACGTGATGCATGAGTCCATGTGCAAAAATGCACTGATTTGAGATATATCATCTCAGAATTCTACTTGAGTATAGTGAGTTCCAGCCGCCGTTGTACCCGCCGTCATTCTACAATCAAAGTGCATTCCCCTCGTTTTCTTTCTCATCCTGAAAAAATCGCGATAAATCTCTTATTCTGCTAAATATAAAAGGCTTAAACGTGCATGCCAAAAAATCCGATGTTGCCCTACATAAAGCTATTGTATATTTTTCCCAGTGTTTAGACATAGTCGTAAGAAATTTATGGTGAAAGTTTTCCTGTTTTTCTCCCTTTCGCCCAGTGAAAACTTTTACGTTCATCATCATGCATCACCAGCGGTGTATTTATTTTTCTCCATTGCCATTCAGCCTTCTCATAAGCATACATCATGTTACATACCAGCATGCATGACATTTTTGTACATTTTTTTACATGCTTTGACAGGTTTATTTACATAAAGGATTTGCTTTGTTAGACAATACTATGTTCCAACCTTCTCTTCGAATGTTTATTGTTTTTGTCTAGAACTATAGTCACAACAAATGTGACTGCACATTTTTGGCAATAATTATGCTTTTTAAGAGTCAGTCTAAAGGGTTGTCCGTTGTCCATTGACCATTGCAAAGCATGTATGAATATTTGGGATACTGCATTTTGTACAATATACTGCAATTTGTAGCTCTTAACTTGATTTCAGATGAAGTAAAAATTGTAGCAATAAAAGTATTCCAGCTTTTCTATTTTATACTATAATTTTCGTGACTTAAAAGATCATACCAAAACTATGAAGTTGTTCTTTCTATCAAGTCAGTGAGACTACCTTGTTTGATATTATTTTCATATACCAACCGAATCACATGAATACGTTAGCAAAATCGTGTCCCAATTTTCAAAATTATACAATGACAGTGGAAGGAAGTAAGGGAAACCTATACAATGATACGAATACGAAAACGTTGGCCTAATTCAACAAAGTTTCATTCACAGTTGGATGTATTTTCAAGTTACATTAATAATTTCAAAATATCTTTTAACTAAGAATTACAAATGGCAGAGTGCATCCCAAAAGCTTTAAAGCAGTATCTTCAACAACTTCATTCAAGTGTCATTGAGGATTCGCTAGACTCTTAGAAACTTTCACTTTTAACTTCTGTAGTTTATAGTCTGCCTCTACTAATAGTCTCATTTATTTATGGAGCGCTTTACATCTTAAGAAAGTTGGCTTCATTTTTTCTAATTATTCGTCTTGATCATTAGAGAAAATAACACATTTGTTATTCTACAGCAGATTTGACTTACAAACATTGTCTCCGTGGCCTTTTAGATGAAACTTTAGAGGCATATTTAGAAATCGTGAATTCGTCTAGAACAAGATAAATAGAGATTTACACAGAGAATATTTGCTACACGAATTCGTAATATTGTAAAATACGACCTGTAACTTTTAGGTAATGTTGCCCAGAGAGGTTGTTACCATTAAAAACTTCATATCGCCTTCTCCCAATCACACAAAGCAAGACTCCTTTCTCCACCAGTTCCGATTTCAAGACTACTCATGGATAAGATTTAATGACTTCTCTCAACAACACACCTCAACCTTCACGTTTTAGTTAATTGCACAAAAACTTTATGTGGGTCAGTGGACATGATATCTCGTACTTTTTTCTGTGAAAGTAGACTTAACCAAGTTGTATTATTTCATGAATCATCATGAATTCTTGAAAATACTTCACCCGTTTTCTATGCTAAGACATGTTTTAGATATGACTGCTTCCTTTCAAAATACCAGACCCATTAAAATAGTACCTGCGACAAGACTGTGTTTCATTAGAAGTGCCTATATTACAGAAGCTATAGCACAGGGGTGCTGATGTTGATGTGTTATCCTCCATTTCGATTTGTTTTTACAGAAAAATATATGTTAGTATATCATGATGAAGAAATGGACAAAGCATACCTATTTCGATTTAAACGATAAATGTATTTTTCTCACAAATGTACAATAAACCTTATATCATTGTGTCGTGTCTCACATTCTTTTTTGGATACTCCACATATTTCAAAGCTCACAATAAAGTATTTTTGCATGTTAAATTTCCAGTACCTTAGGTATTTTTGAGAAAATCGTAGTAGTTACCTTACTTATAGAACTGACCTGATCTTGATAAGCTAATATAGCAAATTTGTTGAATATGTGAAGCTAAAGTCCACGCAGGATGAAATGATGTCATGCATGTATGTATGAGTTGAGTGAAAAAATAATCAAGAAGTCTACAAGTAAAGGGAAGGTCAGAAATTTGCAAAAAGATTAATCTCTTTCATTTACAGCCTTATCCAATATCCAATGTTAGTCAGTTGCTTTTGATGACAAATCTATACCATTTGCGTTCTTACAATGTTTCTAACATTATGAAGCGACGTGATTAGATTAGGCTTCTTGAAAATCATTCTTATCATATACCTCAAGAATTGCTACTCTACTTTCACAATATTTGTTTTATACCTATCTATTTATGAGTAATTGTAAAATATAACAAACTTCTAGAACGATACGATCTAGAAAATAGCAGCTCTTAGCTGCCAACAGTTTTCGACTTGTGTTTTAAACTGTCTAATTTGAATTTCAATCCGAGATGATTTTTTTGCAACAAAAATAAGTTTTAGTGTATAGTGCGAATAAAATGGTCACTATAATTTGTTAATGGAACAAACGGTAAAGCAGGCATTGAGTTTAATCAAAATGACCTCCTCATAAGGTCGGCGCTTGAGGGTTAAAATATAAGGATAGTACATTCCAAAAGCTAACCTTGTGACTAAATTGTATATATGTATGTATGTGTTTACAAGCTGAAAATAACATCAAGAAAAATGGTTGGGATGGACCTGGGGTCCAGAGAAATGAGGTAGGGACAGGCAACGACTTATTCAGAATATGTTTTACTTGATAACATATTACAAAATTGCAATGAAGTAAGTTAATGTTATGGGAGACTACATGAGTACGAAATTACCAAAGACTTGTCTTAACACAAGCATTTATTAAAAGACACTATTAGTGCGGTCGTGTTATCATGGTCGTAGTCGTACTCGTCGTACTCCTTTTAGATTACAAGGTTTCTTAATGCCCCTGCTAACTTTTGACTTAGGAGGACATAGGATGGTTTTGTGGAGAGAGGACAAATTATACCTTCAATATTCTTCTAAACTAGATTTATAACCACTTTAGGTCCATAAAAAACTAATGCTGCGATTCCAAAGGTAATCTTGGTATTTTTGCTAACATATAGGCTTGTATACTTATACACCAGATCACAAACCATTAAACGAAGCAAAAAAATAGTGACTGTTATGTCCATAATATTATATTTAGGTTATGATTTTAAACATATAGTTTAGACATGGCATCCTGTCTTTAGAAATTCTGAACTCAAAAGGAATGGTTATGTTATGTTGGACTTGTAATAAAACGTTACATTTATGGTAAAAAAGAAGCAACGATGGTTGCTGCGATTCTCCTGCAAGCTATTTGATAAGGAGATGATTGTATTTTAGTGTATCATTGTGACAATTTCGCAAGGCACATTTACTTTCCTTTATTTTTGTCATTTGAGTGAGAATTAAGGGTATTCTTGGTATGATAGTAGTGAGCAATTTATCATAATGCAATAAGTTCTTGGTCAATGTGTGTAACGTTGTAAGGCGTCGTAACCAGAATTATCGTGAAGATACGTCCATGAAGTTATATAAACTGTTGTTTTGTAAACTATCACTGATTTACTATATTTGTATTTTCAGTGGACCGAAATTATTGCATTCTATTATATTGTAGAATTCTGATATCTCAAGAGCTCGGTCGAGTCGGTTTGTGTGTTCCCAGTAAAAAGGCTATTAAAACCAAAGTCTATGTCTACCTACCTTATATTGCCTAGGTGACACCTTCAGTATATCCTTGACCTCCGCCTCCTTCTGTATATAATAATTAAGTTTGATAGCAATATGCTGCCGGGAATGTGTTACACTTTTGTTGCAATGCAATGCAAGTTAATAAGTGCCAGAATAGTACTATAAATTAAACACATACAACCAGAAACCCTATGTCGTATGTCTGTTCAACTGTATTTAATGCACATGGACGGGGAGCATAATTAATCAGGTTGTCGGAGTCTCAAAGGGCAGGCAGGTGAAATATGTACATACATAGTCCTTTTTATAGTAGTTCCAACTTCATTCAATATTATTCTTTTTAACTTTGCTTTATCTCTCCACAATGCATATCTCTTGCATATGCTTTGCAGATTGTATTGATTTGTGCCATTTATACTTTATACACACGAAGGATGAAATATTGAAGAAAATAGTGTCTTCCGGTCAGACATATAAAAGTAAAACTTTTCCTTAAGTATGTTTCTGATTTTCGACTGCATAGACAAGCATTTCATCACATTTCAAGACATCTTTTATAAAAATCCACAACATAAACTCGGAAATAGCTCGAGTGAATGTCCATTTAGTCAGACGAGCCAGAGTCATTGAGCAATAAAGCAAAGTCGCATCAATATAAAGGACTGCCGTTTTACATTTAGGTTAAGCCTTATTATGAAGATACTTAAGTACATATATTTTCTTAGGTAGTACATAAACACTGTAGATTTTATAGGTATGGGCATTGTAGTAGTTGGCGTTCATACAATTTATAAAGAATCACAGAGAATCAACAAAATAATGGCCGTCATTTTATTCGTCATTGAGTATTATTTGAGCTTTTTGTGAAAATCATAAGGACGAACAAGCCAAATGTAATTTACAGCTTTTTTCCTTCGTCTTTGTTCTTAAACTTTTCATAATACCACTTTGACTCATTTTTTTACTTCTTATGTTCTAACGTCCGTCTTCAGTGCAAATCCCGAAGAAAAGCCATACGGTCATACTTAGTACTTTATGGATTTTGTTGTGGTTAATATATTGCTGTATAAGGAATCTACTGCTTCACAGAAAAAGTCCTTAGGGTTAGATTGCACATCATTGTATAACCTCGATTTAAAAATCCCTCCACATTTGAACTGCATCATGCAATTCCGTCAAAGCATCAAATAAAGAAACATTCACTAACAAAGGGTTATTGCATAATAATGGCCAAAAAAAAGTCGGTACAATACTTGCATTAAATTAAATTGGTGGTTTAAATGCAGCCAAAATATGGTAAGTATTGGTGGAATTACTTAGGCCCTTGTCCCTGCCTTACTAGAGTTTATAGTGATTCTCATGATTAAAAATTGAGACTGGTTCTTCCCATGAATACTTTTAAGATACTGTTATATTACTTTACTCCTGGTATGTTTTAAAACGTAAATTGAACGTTTCTGTTTAATTTATAGCAATTTAGTTCACTTAACGGTTTAGAAGTACATACGCGAAGTACCACTTGTAAGCACGTAAAATAAGAAAACGCGAATGTGGATATGTGATGATGGTTGATGCACTTGAGATTGCAAGCTATTAATTTAAATCGAAGTTGCATATCTGTGTATGTACATTAAAGAGCTCTCAGAAAGTAGTATTATGTGTGAAACTGCAAAAATTGTCTGCAAAATTCGTAGTATTAAAAAAAATTCGTTTTATCCAGTTTAATCATTTTGTAATCAGTAATTATCGCAATAAATTTTCTACAGCAATATGAAGTATCGATTCGTTTTTATTGCACAATAAAATAAATATCTTTAATACATATCCATACTCATTAAAACATTTTTCTTTGAATTTCAGTTCCAAGAATAAGCATAGTGGACGACTTGGGAAAACCTATAACGGACAAATTTTACAATGCTGGTTCAACATTAGAGCTTCGCTGTATTATCAGCCACTTTCACTTTCCTGATGCTTATTCCGTTCTTTGGAGGCAGGGGAATAAAACATTAAATTACGATGCCTCGCGAGGTGGTATCAGGTAAGTTTTGAACTCGTACGATGAGTCTCGTCTCTAATCAGTATCTCTTATGATAATTTAGTTTAACTTCAGTTAAGTATTCAATGTTCGTACACAAAGACAACTAATATTTGTTTTTACAAGACAAGTATACATATGCTGCAAAATTAAATATCGGACTAACAAAACAAGAACTTAAATGAGCGAAAAATAATATGCATATTAAAGTACTGATGTTACTTATCCAATATTTATCAATATCATCAATAATATAGAAACGATAGGGCAATACTGACAAACTGTATGAAAAGAGAAAGCTGTGCTGAATTTAATACTTGAATTTATAGATATAGCTTACAATCTGAGACATTTTAATCATATTTGAAGAAAAAGAGTATCAGGGACATATTATATATTTGCTATTAATTCTGCATTATATGCTTTTTACATTTTTATGATGTCTCTGGTGTCAGTGGATCACATCATGATTCCAATTGCAATCGTAATATCACGAGTCAAACGGACATGTTAAGCTGACTGTGAAATGTGATAGCGAAAAATGTAGTTCAACAAATGATAGGTTGCACTATACTGCAAAAGTTTTCCCACTACTGAAAGGCAATATAGCATACGTAATTATTGTTACGATTATGTTTATTCAGCGGGTAAAGTATAATTATATCTGCGTCTCTATAGTTTCCAATAAATGAACAGATACGGAAAATGAAATGGAACTCTACTCACGTACTCTAATAAACGTCATAATCTTTACTACCGAACCAGTTCTCACTATCATTACAGTTTGCATACACACCAACCAAGCCAACCCTTATATGCTCGTTGTTATCCCAATCACAATATCAAATATGAGAAAATTTTCTCACTTAAAAAAACCTATAGCAAGATTTTATACTGTTTGTGTACTAGAGCACATAAAGAAAGAAGCAAAAATGACTGGTGAATGCACATCATTACCAGGACTAGAGGTGGCAACCTATCCTCATGAAATCGTATACTTTGAATTGTTAATGAACTCTTGAGGTGATTACGGAATAAATTATGCCAAAAACTATGATGATATATTACTTATTCAATCAACACTGTGGACATGAAGATTAGATGGATAATATAATTTCAAAATATAACGTTACCCATAATCCGGTATTTAGGAAAATAGTTTTTTTTTTCATTTTCGCTTAGAACGCCTTTAGAACAAATTTTTGAAGAATTGTTTTTGTCGAGGCTCGACTACAATCTCCACCCATGTTTGCAACCCGAAAAGAAAGTTATCAGCTCATTTTCGTGTTACGCCAAGTTTTAAAAAAATTCTCCTGATAGAAAAAAACTAGCGTAAAATTATCGGGGCTTGAAAAATACGTATGGATTCAAAAAAGAAAGCAGGATTTGAAGTTCATTCTACAAACTGTTGTATGTATTAGTATTTGTATGTATTGTGCAGTGTACAGGATTGCATCTTGGAGTCCTGTTCACTGATTCAATAAGTTATAAGAAAGGACAGTCATTAATACTGATCTTTAAATTTTTGTTAGCTTCAACGTATAATCCCTTGGCGCAATGAATTCAGTTCTAAGCCACAAAATCCACATAGACTAGACAAAGAAGAATAAAACTAGTAGTTACATAATTTTTAGTTGTAGCCCAAGGCACCACATGGCAAACAGCAAAAACCGAGAACACATACCTAGTTTATAAAATCAGAAATATCGCACACCACCAGCGTGCACGTGTGATTCTCCAGCACCATGTTGGTATCTTTGGTATCTTTAGTATTTATATGAACTAAGAAGTGCTGTTTTTTCCAGCGACGCTTGTTTTATTCTAGTATTCGTTATTCAGAGCGCAGATCATTTTATATTTCAGCTTAGTATTATTTTTATTAGTATTAGTAATATTATACTCCTCAGGGCACTTGCGAATAAAAAGTCGAAGTTCTGAAATGGCATGTAGTTTTTCGCCTCCTTGATTTTCTCTTAGAAAAAGAGAGTCAGCATGGCAGCTTGCATAAACTCCACGCATAGTGTATAATTTTTTCATAAGTCATGAGCTAGACGCAATGTGTTGCGCTAGTATTTTTTAGACATACATGAAGTGAATGGGCTCTCCATCGAAGGAGTCACTGCACTATAAAATAGTAATAGTACAAACATAATAATTGCATTATGTGCTATATGTATTTTATATTTTATATGTATTTTATATGTGAAGCATGGGGTACTGTGAGACTGTATGACCATATTTTTGGTCCACGCATGACGAGTTTTCTTTGAAAAACTTAGAACTATGGTATAACTTGCTTTATGTTATAAAATTGTTAGTCTACCTGCCTTCCAGATTTCTACAGTAAGATTCAGTAAAGTTATCAAGTAGAAAAACCAAGTTACTTGAATAGAACCTTCAACCAAAATTACAGAGTTTTGGTTATGAACGCAAATCATTAGACATTTTATCGAAACCAACAACAACAAACTCAGAGAAAGACAGAAGACGAAATCTATCTGTAATTTCATTTAAAATGCTTAGAATACTATGTCATCTGCCAATAACTCCTTTGTTAGATTCACGCAGCAAGCTTTATTTGTTTCGCAGAAAATCCCATATGATATCGGATGATATTCTTATTGACGATTGTTGAGTATTTGGCAACAAGATTTAAAAAATCAAAAAGTTTCTACTGTAATACGTAAACAAACTTTTTCCAACATAAGTTATTAACAGCCCTTAATAGTTTGCTATCAAATGTCAAACTTTGTGGCGAAACTTTTCCCACGTAATCTGTGTACTGTAACTGTTTACGCGATGCATTCCTCTATTAAAATGCCATAAAGTTTTTCCTACAATCATTACTATATAAGCATTATGAATTGTATGCACATATATATGTATATATGCAGTCATCAAAGTCAATTTATTTCCTGTTTTGGCTCATTACACGCTACCTTAAAAAGAGGTCTTGTTGTCTGTCAGCATTGAAAGCAAAGAAGTCAGAATCCCACGCCACTAGCAGCTCAAGTTGGCGTGAAACTGATGTGAAAATCCATTAGTCGAGTAGCAAAGAAAGTAGACTTTCACAACTTTCTTTTTTCGCCTGGTTTGGGCACGTGTGTACACTTACTATTTTCATCAACTGGATGCATAGCACAAGTAGCGTTAGATCACCTTGCTGTGAAATCTTATGGACTTTTTATGTTTACAATATAATCACTACTTTCAATTCTGTTATGCATATTAAAGGTCTCGTTGATCTCCCTGACAAGGTTTAAAGGTCGTATGATTAGTATTAAAAAATTGAATCAGTAATGCAGCATGTTTCTGTACATTAGCACCTTTCACTCTATAGCTTTTCATCGCCAACATTAGAAAGATCGATCTTTTTTATCAACCATTCATGGTGGGAAATTCAAATTTTATGGATTAT
>JAQFXM010004575.1:0-16834 GCA_034693345.1 Entomobrya multifasciata
CAGTTTTAAGCTATTTATACTACGGCACGTGACCTAATCCATTACAAAACTTGACGTTCCATACCGTCCGAACGGAGATCGGTGGGTAGGTGGGATGTGGGATGCACTATTAATTGTCAAGTAAAACCTTTCTGAGTGCATTACTAAATGTAAATTTTAAAAAACCGGCCCACCTCAGAAAAATGCACATACTTGTCTGCAACTTGTTTTGTAATAGAATTTTTACATTTTTACAAGAAACCACCTGCGAAAGTATGTGTTCAAGGTGGAAACCCATCTTGACAAAATAAAAAGTAAGTTGAAAGATTTTGGCTGTCCACTCATTTTAAATTTAAAAAAATCCTAGTGAATTCTGTTCAAAAGGACAAGCTGCACTTTTTTCATTCCTGATCAGCTACGACAAAGGGATATAGCTAGAGTCAAAGAGTCAGAGCCTTACCGTTATCTTGACATTATGAGTGAACTTCCTCTCCCAGTAGTATATTTGAGTTAGGTTATGATTTAAGCCAAAATAAAGTTAATTTGCTGGTTCAGACAAGATTAAATGTAAACTTTAGTTTTCAAAATATGCTCATGAATTTGCTAAAGAAGATCATTGTTGTTTGTGTAACGAGGAAAAAGAAGATATAAAACATTTATTAACAAAATGTGCCTATAACCAAGGTTTTGCGCGTGGTTTCATTCTTGAAAACCAAATATGTCCAGACGTCAGCAATGACTACTGGCCATACATTTTATCGTGTAGAAATAAAACACTTGCCATACAAACTTGCTCGAATATTTATCAAATCATATTTATGTATCAATAGAATTTAAACCTACTGTCACAACATTTTACAAAATTGATATTAATCTACTCATCATCTGTAGGAATATCGACGTACACAAATCCTTCTTCAGGTGGCAGCACTTGATCCTGGAGGCAAAATTGATTAATTTCCAATTAATTAATTGATTATTATCTAATTACGTAGGCAAAACCAAAAGTTCGTAGGCAAATTTGATTGCTCATAACTTTTAAACGAATGCACCAAACAGATCCTATTATACAGCATTAAATAGGTAAGATTTTTACTTAAAGTTATGCCAAATCTGGGCTATGCAGGGTTTACAGTTCATTAGCTACAGCTCATAAACTAAACCGGATAAATTGTTGCGATGAAAAAATAAGGTCACAATTGATGCTGTTATTTTTTGAAGGGTTGTCCAGAAGCACAGTTAAGGAAAATTTAGTTGGTGTTTTTGGGGATTTATAGCCTGGTCTTTGGGCAAATAAAAAATTGCACCACTGATCCATTAATGCAAAAACCAGTGCTCTGGAGAGTGAAAGAAGTGGACACTATTACGAATGAACGGAATGCAGAGAAAGTGCAAGGCATTCTGAAATTGGATGATATATTTCAGGTTCGTGAAATAGCACAAAATGTGACGCGACCTATGAGCAATGTTTGAATTATATTACATAGTGTGTTTGAGCAATCTCAGAAATGTACAAGACGGGTTTCTCAAAGTTGTCATCTCTTGAAAACCAAAGTCACAAAATCAGTTCTTGATGAAAATCATACTACCTGTCGTTACCGTTTCTTCCAGGTCCCAGTCAAGATAGTAGTCATATTTGAAACTCCCATTGAAAACGACTAATTTAAAACCGAGGGTACAAATTTTTACTCATTATCACGGAAGTTATGCCCGATTGAAATTGTGTATAAGAAAAATGTTCCAAAACTCGGAGTTTTGACCGAAATGCTCTGTCCCCTAACTCGCAAGCATGAGCAGCCAGGGAAAAAACCTTCCACATATATTTAAGTTAGATTCTTACCTGTTTAATGTTGTATAGTAGAGTCTGTTTGGTGCATTCGTTTAAAAGTTTTGAGCGATCAAATTTGCCTACGAACTTTTGGTTTTAGCTATGTATTTACTAAGTTATGGCTTTAAAATATGGGATTATTTATTTAACACGTCTGAACAGTTTTTCAGCACGATCCCATCGGAATTTACAAGCAAACCATCGCTAGTGCAAAAAACTATTTGTGTACGTTTCGTTCACAACAAACGATGCATTCAATTCTTAAATACTTCCTCTTTCATTCCATTTTTTTCCTTTTTCTTCTTCTTTTCAAAATTTTCTGTCTTGCCATGCATTTTTTCAGCTAAGTGAACCGTGTAACTTAACTGTATACTATGTAAAAAAAAACGTTCAAAATAAATACAAATAAAATACCATGGACCACTATTCGTAATCCGAAGAATAATAAAATAGAGTAATAATCATAAATCGAAATAAACGAATGCGAACCACTTTTCGTAAATCAAAGTAAAATTAATCGACTATTATGTTTTTGATTTAAACCAAACAAAATCTACTACTATTCGTTGATTAAAATAAAATAAATCATATACTCCTCGTAAATAAAAGTAAAATAAAGTTGACTACTATTCATACATCGAAGTAAAATTTATCTACGATTATACGTATTTGTAATTTAAAACAAAATAAATTTTACTGCCATTTGTTAATCAAAGCAAAATAAAATCGATCAATATATATATACATACATATATCATATTTTACTATATGTAAAATAGGAAGTCACTGACATTGATTTTTTAGATTATGTTCGAAGAAGGAAAGCACCAGTTTACAACATGCCAATAAATTGCAGTTAAAGGGTGCGAGAAACGGTTACACCATGCATTTGGATCAGTTCATATAAATAGCTAAAGTTATGGCAAACATAAACCTGTAAAGAATCGGAAAAAGTGTAGCAAATTTTAAAAAAACTTTGAAGTGATACAACACAAATAACTATAAGATTTAGCAACAGATTCAAAATAATAATTGGTCAAAGAAATTCAGACTTTGGAGATTTTTTAGCAATATGATAAGTTAATTTTTAATTGATTTATTTAACATTTTACTTGGCAGTACAAGTTTTTCAGTACATTTAAATTTGATATTTTCCTTGATACTTAGTACTATATATTGATGGATATATTATATACATATGTATTAGCCTAGTTTATAATTAAATATAATTTCTAAATCAGCAATGTTGCGTTATATCAATATAAATGCTTAATTGAAAGACTCGCATATTCGCATTTGACTATATTTCTCACATGTTGTCACTCAATTTAATTTCATCGTTAAGCAAGCCCTTTTATTACAGTTAAGCTGGCCCATTTGTTGTTCTTAGATTCTAATGCTTAACAGAAATTTAAAACGTAAACCTTCACCTTAATATACACATAATATTTCATACTTTTCTATCACAGCGATTAAGTTACAACTGCTTATTAAATTTAAGCTAATAATTTCCATGTGGGCCCTTGGAAACATAAGAGGTACATAGTTTAATGGAGGTACGACATACATTTGTGACCCCACCATTGAGTACTCTCTTCACCATCATCATCCCATCATCATAAAACCAGCATACCATCCCTGGATTCTCCAGAGAAGGATTTTGGATCGTGAGCTGAAACAATCTCAGCTCACACTACTTACTTTATCTTTAGCCTTACTCTCACATTTCTGTATTGTACACAATTCAAGGCTCTTTCAGTCTTCCTTGTAGTGTGTATCATTTATATTATTTTTGTGAAAGAAATAAATTTCGATCGATAGTTATTTTAGTTCAATAAATATAATTTCTTGTTTCTAAATATTAACTATCAAACGCTCTCCCTCCACATTATTATAAACATTCATAGGGATTCACCAGGCAAACGGTCAAATGACCAAAGAGATCATAAGCAACCGTCACACATTAAATACACAAACCCTTATAATCCATTTTCGTCTAAAATTTAATTAAAACTTAGGTTCTCATCTGTATGTAATCTAAGTCCTTTATAAACCATATCACTATGCAGATAAAAAATGAATTTTGAAGAAAATTCCACTGTAAGAGAAAAATCATTCGATTGAAATTAATGATTAACTTCGCATAATAATCATATATTCTAAGTTTTCACTAAAATTGCTCCTTCTACCATTTCACTTTTACTACTATCCGTTTCCTCAATATTTCCTTTTGCTGAAGAAGGTGTTCTTTTAATTATCGATACAAGTTTCCTAGACTCTGAAATTGCTCGTATATTCCTAAAATCCATTTCCACGTCTGCCCCTTCCACCACCATCTTACTAAAAAAACATATTTCCTCGTCCATTCCCATATCTTCCCTTATCTCATCAATATACGCATAATTATCTCTCTCTTCACCTTCTTGAACAATTTTATTATCAGATCTCTCACCAACAAGCTTCACAAGATCACTAATTTCTCTTGGCTTATTTAAACTTAAAACACAAAATTTACCCTCATTGCTACACCCCCATCCCCACCTTCTCTTTAAAGTGGTCGCTGTCACATCATCCCCAAACTTTGTAACATCCATTCATACTCTCCTCAAAATCTTTCTTAAAACCATTCCAACCAATCTCCTCATTCAAAATATCTCTACTTCTGCTACTCCACCAAGCTATACCCGCTGCACTTGGTAACGCTTGTCTAAAAACTCGTTTCCTCTGCTGCTCATTAAACCCCTTTCCATCCGCCCACTTTTCAAACATTTCCAAAAACTCATCCGTATTCTTATCCCCTTTCTCCGGAATGAATTGCGGAACACAATCGTTTGTAAATTTTATCAAACTCTTTAAATCTCCAATTACCCCACCCCCACCATCAACCACTTCCTCTATTCCCTTTTTAGTCAAATAATTACCAGTTTTCTCGTCATAAACTACTTTAATTTCACCCTTTTTATTTTCCACCTGCAAATTACCCTGTTTTCCCTTATTCCTTATCCATTCCCTCATTCTTCTTATTTTTTCTCTAATTTCCTTCCTTTTGACCACCCCAAATATAAAAAATATTCCACCAATAAATACACCCGTTACTATGCCAACAATTAACCAAAATCTATCCACACACTCTGATCTATAATAAACTCTTGGAATATCCGACATTCCCATCATTAGTTGCTCCTCAACATCATGAAGTACACATTTCCATTCCACAACCGGTGCCTCCTGCAAAACACGCTTTCGTTCCAACTTATCATTGCCCGCCCCCGCAATTACTTCCCTTTTCCTTCTTCCCTTCTTTTCCTCTTCACTTATTTTACCACCATCCTCCATAACTTCCATCCAAACCTTGTTCCCATTTAAAATCACATTAAGCCCAGGTAAACTAACCGTCACCCCCGACAATTTAGTTGGAAATGGTGAACTATCCTTAAAGTCACTAGCCTTAAAATCCTTCTTAGGTTTAAAATCAAATTTCTTATAAAAATCTGTGATAATAACAGTCGTAGCTTTTTGATAACTTTCCTCCGATTTATTCTCCTTCGTCATCGTTTTATTCACTTTGTGAAGCTCCACAGCTTTAATATCCGTTAAATACAAGTCATGTCCATATTGAGCAGCGGTGAAAGTTGAAGCATTCATTTTTCTTCCTTTCAAACTCACATTCAATTGAATATACTGACCATCCTCTAAATCCAAAGCAGAAATACTATAAACATATCCCTGGGGTACTACAACAGGTGTGGGATCCAATGTCCAAATATCACTGTCATTATAAAAATGCAGCATTGCACTGTGAATTAAAACTTGGAATCTTTTCGATATTTTTTCCATGGCTCCATTTACAATTGTTATGTTCACATTAGAAAAGTCTTTATCTTTAGTATCGATAAAGAGAACTAGATCATTACCATGTTGAACCACTTTTGGTAAAAATGTCGTTCCATTTTTCATTCTAATTGGCATAATTGCATCAGCCAAATCAATAGTATGATATGGACAGTCGACCCCAATTTTGATACAATATTGTTTGGAGTCCTCCAATCCCGAATAAATGTAGATACTCTTTTTGAATGATTTTATATCATAAATCGTATCCGGTCCTCCACTTCCAACTAAATGGCTTATTAAATTGTTCCTATTTTCCAATACATTTCTGTCTTTAGAAGAACTTGCATCTTCGCCAGTGTACAAAAATTCTTTTTTCGTGTGCACCATAATTGTCACTTTTAACTCTCTTGATTTTTGAACAAATGAGGGGATCACTTTATTTTGAACTTCGTCTAATGTGGTCCAACTTGAATTGGTGGCTCCCAAAGAAAGCATAATGCTGCCTGTTCGAGACACTAGAATTTTAAAGTTGTCTTGGGTGACCATCACAGGCTGTTGATAAAACTCGTCGGTTGCCAATGTATTGGAAATCATCAAGTGGGAATACACCTCATTTGTGGACTTTAATGAGTAGGATAATTGTTTTTCATCTGAATTAAACCGAATGGAGGTCAAATTATCAAGGTTAAAGGGAAGGTAATAATTGTGGGTGCTAATTGACATGAGATTATCTGCTTGTTTATCTAAAGGGTCAACTTTATCTAGATTGAAGGACACGGGAATAGTAAATTTGTAATGTAATTTGTGGGAAATGGGGTAACTTGAAACGGATTCATTTTGTTGGCCTTGGCCAATAAATTTTACTTTAGTTTGTTTCCCAATTACAATTAGAAGGTTGTAAGGGGGGCAATCCGAGGACATATTGGATCGAATGAAAACTTGGTCAATTTGATGAACTTTTTTGGTGTGACATGTCACAAAAGCGGTATCCCTTGCAATGGGATGGTCTCTTCCGTGGAATTCAGCTATATTTTGAATATGACTGATAACCACTTCTTCTTTTTGACCTTTTTTATATATTGGTTTCTTTATTAGTTGACCGTTTTCCATGTCAAGATCAATCTCCAAATGGTCGTTTGGGAGTAAGGAGTTGGCAAAATGAAGATAATTATTTGTACAATTTTTACATTTAACCCGTTCCCCTCCATTTAAAATGTTAAGTGGGGAGATTAGTTGAAATATCCAAAACTGGTTGGTTTCACTTTCAAATGATCCATTAATTGGTCCACCACCATCCCCATTTTCACCTGTTGGATTCACAGTGACATTTATAAGAAATCTATTCACGTTTACCGGAAGTCCCAAAATATTTTCAGACTTTAAGAGACCACGTCCATCCAGTATAAATGTGGCTGCCACATGACCACTTTCATTAGACACTCTTATGTCACTAGTAACCGGACTATTAGGTCTATGGAATTTGAAAATTGGATTGTGAAAGTCTCTAGTTTCATTGTTCACTGCCGCCATTTTGAAAGAATGACTAACATTTTTCTCGTTCAATTGGAATTTCAGAGTGGTCTCTTCCATTTTATTTTTCTCAGTTGAAATACTTTTGATAACCGTCCACGGATCAAAGTGAAAGTTTATCAAGTGCTCATTTCCATCCAGCACCTGAAGTTTTAATTGAGTTGTACCAAAATCTCTAACGTTATAAATGAACGATCCCTTTTCAACATTATTTGTTACCCAGGTATGCCCACTTCCCGTGTCCACCGTAAGTTCCCTACCTCCCTCACATTTCCCCCCTTCGTCGTCAATCTCAATTTTATCTTCTTTTTCCAAAATTCCCCCTCTCCCATTCACAGTTTTTGTGGAACATGTAGTCACAATGTAATCCTTTCTGTTTCTGATCCCAACAACATTCTGAATTCCTTTTAATGTTCCTTCTCTCCTAGAATATCCAAAAGTTCCCTTTTTCAAGTCAACACCAAATGTATTCGTGTTATAATTTTCAACACTTGTTTCCAAAATTAAAGTATTGTCCCCTTCGCCCCCATCAATTTTTACATCTTTCACATTTTGACCAATAAAAACTACAAAAACGTCAGCCCCCTTTCCACCAGTTACAACACAGTAAATTCTTGGTATCCGAAAAACGTTGGAAATACCCCAAAATCCTTGAACAGTTTGCACATATTTTGGATTCGGATTTTCAACCTCTTTTAGTGTATACATCATTCTTAAAGTGCCCGTATCCCTTTGAATAACAACTTGTCCTGCCATTTTATTAGTATCTTTCATAAGCACTTGGATAACTGGACTTAAAATAAATGCAGCTTGTGTACTGTCCCATCGATCTGTAGCCAATTTCAAGCTTATATATTCACTTTGATTACTTTTCGGACTGAATCCATTTAACTTACAAATCACATGCTGCCCCTCCCTCTTGGCTCCCACCACCGTCCAGTTTTTATGACTTAAATGCAAAGTCAACTGTGCTCCATTCAAATTTTCTGTGCCTCCTTCAAATTCAAATGATAAAGGTATATCAGCAGCACTCCCATTGCCGTCACTGGAGGATACCACATTTACTCCAACCCCATCTGGCAGAAAATTTTCAACCTCACCCAAAATTTCCACTCGGGAATTCCCCCTAGCCACAATTTGGAGTGGGTGGTGAGCTCCCCCGTTTCTCACATTTTTGTCCCTTTGGAATCCCAACAACATTTGGGATATCCTTTGAAGGTCCACCATAAACCACTACTGTATCTGTGTCACAAGCACAAGTCACATTAACAATTTTCTTGACAGCACCACTCACCTTCGTGATCCCAGTAAAATTACTTGAAGTCAGGTTCAGGTTCAGAGGTTCATTTAAATTATGATGAAGCCACACAGCATCTTCATTCGCAGACTCGTTGGATTTCCCACCACCGCCATGTAATCCCAATGGTCTAGCTTTAAGTAAAAATACATCCGATTTTTCACCTCCATGAACTACCCAATCGTTTCCAGTGACCTCAAATACATTCATATAATTTTCACTTCCGTATCTCTCCAAATAACCTTGGTGATCTTTCCGATTAGGATTCCTCGGGGGCAGCAAGTGATATACCTGTGTCTGCGTTCTCACTGTTTTATTTGCAGATATCCTCATTTCACTAAAAGGAACTCCTCTCGGTTCCTCCCGAAAATGTGCAATTTAGTCCTTTTCCAACTCCTCTTGAGTCAAATTATTTCCTCGAAAAATAATCCTCACAGGTTCCCCATCTCCCTCAGTTGATCTCATGCCAAGTTTCACAAATTGTTCACTCTCCTCACCTCCCCTCACGAATATATCCTCATGCATAATAAAACGAGAACCAGTCTTCATAAACATTACATTCACTTTTGGCAAATTTCCCGGATAAACTTGGAAACTCGCTCGGATTTCCGGTGAAAATGGGCTATCCACAAGTAAACTTATTTCGCCTTTCATTGCCTCACTTTCCAGTGTTGAATATGCACCCAGCATCACAGTCAATTTATACTCACAAATATCACTTCCATTCAAAATAGTGGAGAATTCATTTTTGGTTATAAAGGTTGATAGTTTATTTAAAGCACAAGCTTTCAACAACTATCCGTTGTCTTTTTCGAGAGCAAATAATGCAAATATTCAAAATAGTCCCATTTCCAAAGGTCTGATTTCCATCAGTCCCACCATTCCATGGAATAAACACAGCATCATATCCATCCTTACTCCCACCTTTCAACGACAAGCTTCTCGTAGTGCAATCCACAAGCACCACCTCACTTTCTCCCTCCCTCCCAATAAATTCCTCCACACTTTCAAAAGTCACCAGAATGTCATCCTCCCCCTCTCCCTCTTTTTTGAGATGCCCCTCCCTAAAATCTACACCAATCTTCCTCCCTCCACTAAAATTACCCATTAAAGTAATCCCATCCGTTTATGATATGATATGATATGATATGATAGATTTTATTCATCAGGAAAAATACATTGAATAATATTACAACTGGCAACTTGAAAACAAGATTTTACGGCAGCTCTACGAAAAATAATTTGAATTTTTGAAATTTAGAGTCAATTATGAAAGAAAAATACAATAGAAATAAGTGAAAATAAGTAAATAATTACCATCACTCAACACAGCACAAAAGCATTAAAAAATGTTTAAAAGTAACTAGTCCTTCTGTTAAGTTTTGGTTAAAATGTCGAACAGCTCATAATTCAATCATAACTGTAAAAACTCGTCTAATAATACATCAATCATCAATTTTAATGATCATGAATTTAGCGAACTTATCCTCAGGTTTTTAACAATTAAACGCTTCTGAATGTTAAAATGCTATGTACTTGCTATTTAGGTCTCCTTTGGGCTTTACTAGTCATTACTTTAAATTTATCTCTGACCGATAGTCTCATCAAAGCAAGGTGGCATCTTACCATCACAAAACCACCACCAGATTCCCTGCATGAATTACCATGGGGTCTCCCGTACAATTGTTACCCTTTCTAAGTACATCACAAAAGATAAGCTTCTATTCAAATACCCACTGGCTGGGGATTTTTGTGTTTTAAATGATTTGCACCTTATGTAATTATACATGTCGCATGTAATACTCTGAATTCTCTTTGAAGTCTTATTTTTAAAATGTCGCGCGAAACTACTGAAGAAACCTGCTTTTGCACCCCTGCCGTTTTTTACGCTTACCCAACTTTCCACACTGACTTTTGCTGTGAAACAAGTACCAGCGATTATTTCGGTCAAGATAACAGTCAATGCAGCTTAGCATCAAATTGCAAGCCACCTGAAAAAGTTAATGGACTAGATGTCGAACTCGCTGTTAGAAGAGAGCCATTCAAGTCATACCCCAAGAAAAATATTCTGCATAGATCTCAGAAAGCTGCAATCAAAGAGCCAAAAGTTCCATTTGTCTACAAACATAAATCGCCTGATCCCGATTTAGCACTTTTGGAGAAACCTGTGGATGGTCCAAAATGGAATTCAAGGTTCACTTTAAAACGTATTTACTCCTTGATTGCAAGAGAGGATTCTGCAGATCAGTTACAGGACCGAATCCGGGAATTGTGGGCTTATTATGAAAAAATATCAAAAGATGTGTTCGTTTACGACAATATGGACACCGTGGCGAATCTCATTTTGAAATTGTCAACAAGCTTCATTCGGAGTCCATATGCCCAGGAAATTTTTGATAAAATCATGACACGACTTCAAAGGGGAATTTATATGGAAGCTTCACTTAAAGATGTGGTGGATACAAAGAGATTGGCGTATTTCTTTACTTGTCTTGGTGAGTCCACAATCTAATTACTGTGTTTCATAATGCCCCAATTTTAGAAAAAAAACTCATTTTTTGCTCTTATTCAGGCTTGGCAATCGTTGAAGGTCATCCCATGGCTCAATGCTCAATATCAAGTATTCTTGGCGTTTGGCTGGAAAGTATGGTGGAGAAAAAACGGTATTTTTATCCAAAATCGACGTTGAAGGCGAGACAACAGAGGTCAAGGTCGGGTGAATGCCAATTGTCGACCAGTCGACTAATGAAGCTTTCCAGTCAATTGACCACAATGATTCCAGATAACGTGTTAATTGCGGCACTGGAGAAAAGTTTACTTCCGAGAATAATCTGTAAATATTTTATTGATGGAACACACACGGAAGGTTATGTTAGCATGCTGTCGTTATTGAAATCTTGCTGTGATGTTTCAGAAGTGATTCGTAAGAACAAAATCAATAAATCATGTTTATCAATTTGCATGCAACGTTTAAAAAAAGAGCATGGTGTTATTTTGTTTAGGACAACGCTTATTATGTCAACAAGTTCTAGACCCAATTCTTTTAAGATTAGCTGTGAATGACCCATCAAATCGGATTTTATTAACTACTTGTGACTTTGTTCATTCCTACTTTGGAATAAATTCACCACGTTATCAGCATGGTCCTAGTGAAAACGAGAAATCCTCGGATTCAAAATCGTCTATTCCGATTTTAGAAAAGGACTCCTTTCAGTAAATACGATACAGCATTAATTTAGCAACTTTAATTTTGATATGAGCGTGAAGGGCATATTCATGATTCAAGAGAATTGCAGATTGCAGTATGATTTTTGTGTTTCATTTAAAGGATTCTATTGACAAGATTTGTACAGCAATTGAGCTACTCATCATCATCAAAGTCGTCGCTGAATACAAGGAATGACACAGCGTTTATGATTTGTCTTCTTGGTGAACGAGTGCCTGTTTCAGGAGAGTACTTTGAGGGGTTTGAAATTTGTAATTTGCTCTATATAAATTCATACAGGTCTATGAGAGACAGGGATCTTCTAAATTGAGAAATGTTAACTACTGTTTTATAAATAGTATTGGCGTCGATTATCAGCAGCGCAATCCTAGGAATGAAAGGTCTCGACATAACTTACTTAATTGATTCTACACCAGAAGATTTTGAATTTCTCCAGTATTTACTTTACATGCTGAAATGCATTGTGGAGGCTGGATGTGGAGAGCAAGTATGAAATTCAATGCAAAGGCTTATAAGGCTTCATATAAGGCTTAATAAAAACATGATATGACTGCCTTTTTTAAATCATTAAATCTGTTTTTTGATTGGTGACCACTTGATCAGATTATTGAGGATTACAGCTTAGTAGCTGTCCTGCTAACGTTTATTCTTGGTCCATGTCCTCTTATGACTACCCCCATGGGAGACAGTGTTCTCATTAGTGGGGAAGGCGAGAGGGGAAATGATTTGGAAACGGCAGTGTGGACTGTAATACAAGCGATTGCAAAACATTGTCCATTGTCTTTACTCACCCTGCATGGTGTCCCGTTGTAAGTACTTTTGAATTCATACATGATCATTCATTACAATGTACGAAAAGGTGCACATCAAAGACAATCTCATTCAAGAATGAGAATTCTTAGTTCATTTAGAAAAAAACTTGCATTTGTTTCTACTTTTTATGTCTCAAAATGAAAGGAAATCTAAGCATTTTCATAGTTCCCTTCAGGTTTTAAGTACAATCGACGAAATATTTCCTATAGGCTTTCTCTTTGTCATCTTTTCAATTTACAAAAATGTCATCTATGTAAAAAAATAGATTCGAAAAATTGACAGAAGCTTATAATTTTTCTATGAAAAGCTAATCACATGCATGACATGTATTTATAAATATAGACAATTTGGCATTTCATCTTTTATTAGGATGTGAATTAATTCATTCATTGTTTTAAAGCATTGAATTCCTAAACAAATCTCATAATAATACCTTCTTTTCATAAAATTATTATTTCCTGTCTACTTTTCTTAGATTACTGACATTTCTACAATCTTACGGAGAAACAGGGGAAGGAGATCAAAAGATCCTTTTCATGTTCATGCACCTAATTCGCATTATTGTGACTACTCCTGAGGAAGACTCGTGTGTTTCTGATGAAGTCATGGGTTATTTCATTGAACGAGACGGGATGTCCATTTTTCTAAGTAAGCAAGAAAATTAATACTTTACCTTTCATTCATTATGTAACACAAAAGAGTAATAGTAGCAAGAATTATTTAGCTGCCCACTTCACTTCCTCAAGACAAGGCACAAGACTATAGATAATACTTACCTTTTACCCATTAACTCACTATTCACACTTTCAAAAGAGTTTCATTTCATATGTATTGAGTTTTGCGTATAAAGTTTGTGTATAGATTGACAAAACGTAGGTATATGCAATAAGTTATTTTGAGCTTCTTGAATGTGTACATTTTACAAATTCAATTAGAGTCCACGCACTGTCATCATGACTGTTCGTTGCGGCAATTGAATAGCGTTAAGTGTTGGGGGTGGCATAACGGTACTAACTATGCAAATAAAGGGACACTTGTAAAAAGCACTTAAAATGTGAAAAATGAGAGATTAACTTTCATGTAGACATGCAATATGTGTTATGAAGACTTGATTTATGATATCATTTTGGAAATGCTTGTAAATAAAGGAATTTAGCTTTACAATCATATGTAACAGTTTTGTTGTAATGTTAAACTACAGGTGTCATGGGTCAACTAACCAGAGAAAATTTTGACCCACTGTATGAAACAGTAGTGAGCAATACTCTTTATAGCTGCGCTGCATTGGCAGCGTATGACTTCACCTTGAAGGAATCGTTTGTGACGCTGAATGGCGTATCAATTTTGACACTGCTAATGAGCTATCTTCTTTGCAACGCTGCTGAAAAACGACACATGAATCCTGTGTAAGATTTTATCTTTCAAATAAAAATCAATAACTGATCAGATGAATAATTTATTAAGTTATTGTACTGATCATTATGAATAGAATTCAAATGGCTTTATCAGAATGTATTGGATCTTGCATTGCGTACTACCCACCAGCAATGGAAAGATTTTTGGGCATGGAGGGTATATTTAGGTTATTGGATTTATTGGAGGTTAGTTCAGACATAAAAATATTGAAGAAGAACAAAAAATTTCGTCAGCCTGAAATATTACATGCATACTTTACTTTTCCAGTTGTCTGCAGGCCCTGCCGCACCTGTTCATATTACCAACTGCATTCTTCAGCTTTGCGATTATCCTCGCTGTGTGGATCAATTAATGTATTGGCATCGTCCCATGAAGGATTCAAGTAAACGCGTTGTTTTTGGCGAAGAAGTAGATGACCTTGCAAGGACGACTTTGGAAGGAGATGAGGGACCTAAAAGTGGGGACGTTTTGCAAGAAATGAAATTACGTTCAGATCAAAGCCTTTCCTCCTTGTTGTGCTCACTATGGAAGGAGGAAGAGGACAGATTTGAGGTTTTACGAGATCCCGAAGGGTGTATTGCATGTAAGTTACCTAATTACTTTCCCTTTCAATAAAATCCCATTAATTGGCAGAGCATCGGAATGCATACATTTATATTATATGCAAATATGTATGACACATCAAAATAGCGCAAATTATGCAATCAGGTTTTAAGGTTTCATTTTTTATTATAATTTCTTTTTCTTTGAAATCGTATACAAAAGAAGTAAGTGTATTCACACTTTTTCAATAGATTCATCATACAAAAATATTGTTTTTTTTCTTGTGTGCATCTCTCTTCATTTGAATATATGAAGCTTTTCATGTAAGAAAAATAAATAGGTGTCACTTTCATTTTTCATTCACGCACAAAAAAATGTTCACAAATGAAACTTTTCTTTCTATTTTTCGCTCACTTCCTTCGAGGGATTTTTTCATAATTGTCAGCTAATTATATCAGCTCGATTTGAAAATATTGCTGTACATAATTACTTCTTAATAGGCACTGGTGCTCCATATTGAGATTGAGCACCACCCCCTTGTGGTCCACCGTGTTGTTGGGGTTGACCAAATTGTGGCTGGGGCTGACTAAATGGCTGAGGTTGTCCATATTGTTGTTGGGGACCCTGTCCTCCGAAATTTGGCTGGGGTTGGCCATGTTGTTGTTGAGGACCCTGTCCTCCAAAATTTGGCTGAGGTTGGCCATACTGTTGTTGTGGTGGAGGTGGTCCACCGAATTGTGGCTGGGGTTGGCCATACTGCTGTTGTGGTGGAGGTGGTGGGGATTGCTGGGGCCCTCTTCCACCACCTGGAGCGCCATATTGTTGTTGAGGAGGTGAGCCTCCTTGAGGCTGAGGACCACCAGCATCTGGTGCTCCATATTGGTTATTTGGGCGCTGACCTTGGCCTCCTTTGTACCGGATAAAGTAGACTTCGGGCTTGCTAGGCTTGGTTGGTTTCGGTGTGGCAATGTTAAGACCACCGGGTCCACCGGGCTTTTGAAGCAAAACGTAGACGAGTGTCTTCTGTTCTGGTGGGGGTGGAAGTTGAATTTCTTCATCTCCACCGAGGGATGAGCTGGGAGCCTTGATGAATAGAATTTTGTAGTGTTTCTCTGGTTGTGGGGGTGGACGACGTTCACGAGCTGGTTTTTGCTCTTGGGGTTCGTCTGGGGCAACGTGAACATATATGTGCTTATGAATTTTTCCTCCTTCTTGGGATTGATCTGGAGATCCATATTGTTGATCTGGCTGCTGCTGTGGCTGTTGTTGAAACTGAGGAGTCTGTGGTCCTGGCCCTTGTGGCTGGCCATAGAATGGCTGAGGCTCCCGACTTACAGGTCCTGGAGGGCTGGTATTTTGTGGCTGAGGCTGGCTGTACCCTTGCTGTGGTTGGGGTTGACTGTAACCCTGTTGTGGTTGTGGAGCGCTATAACCACTTTGTTGTTGTGGTTGGCCAAATGGCGATGGTGCTCCTCGACCAAACTGGGCGGGAGCTCCATACTGTTGGGAATCTAATTGTTGGGGTCCCTGTTGCCCCTGATTAAACGTTGGCTGTGGTCCTGGTGCTCCGTATTGCTGAGGAGGTGGTCCTCCTCCTCCAAACGGTGATCCACCACCGCCGCCTCCTCCACGAAATGGAGGAGGTTGGGGTGAACCGTATGCACCTCCCGGCACTGGAGGTTCGCCTGACACCATTGCCAGGCACAGGGGAATTATCTGAATAAGTGGGATGGGTAATGTAAGACTTGTAATAAAATATAAATTTCTCAAAAACTAAGGATTGTTCGTGTTTTACCAAAAACGTCCTCATGGTGGACTGCCAAGCTAAACAAGCTCTTCTTATCCGCTGAGTCCTTTTAGTCAGATAAACAGAACACACCGAACGAGTAAACCGAAAATTTCACTCCAACACGAAAATTCTTTTTAGACTTATTATTATCTTATAAAAATTAGCATGCAGTACACAAAATTTATTGATAACTATTGTTCTATGCGTGAGGAGATGGTGCTCCTCTCTCTGCTGAGCCTGAGTGAGGACTTTGTTAGTTGTATACTAGGTCGACTCCTTTTTAAAGGGCTGGATTTTTTTCAGAACCCTAGCAAACCCAAACGAAATCAAAAGTATCCCATATGAATAATATGATATAGTGATATGACATAATTCTGGGTATAAAAATACCGCGACTTGATTTAGTGGTAGCACCCACGTATCATCTCATCTTCAGTTTTTTACATATTCTCGACCATGTGCTTGTACTCTATATGATGTTCCTTTTTGCTTACTTTTGCTTTTAATGCCCTCCTCTCAGGTCGCTATTTCGCACGGAAAAGACTCGAAATTCGAGCGGAGGGAAATAATTCGTTTTCT
>JAQFXM010004576.1:0-16831 GCA_034693345.1 Entomobrya multifasciata
ATTCTTCATCCGTTATTGTTACTTCCATTTCATACAGTATGAAAGAAGTACAAGTACAAGTATAATTTATATAACAGCAAATAACAACCCAACTTTGTAGCATCTGCTTGCCAAGTGAGTAGCAGTTTAAAATATACAATATTGACTAATCTGTGAGAGGATTATTTTTAAATTGAAGTTTCTATGCTCAAAAATTTCAACAAAGTTAATGAAAATGCAAGCAGATACTTGTATATATAAAATGGTCCAGTCAGTCCGAAATAGTTGTTGGATTTAAAAAAATTAAATTGGTAAATTTGTATGCTAACATACATTTTAAGAGTAAGTATATTAATTGTGAACGAGTTTAGATCCTAAAAACAAAATAATAATACGACAGATTCAACTTGGTCAGGCGAAAAGGTCAGGTTGAATAATGATGAAAGGTGACTGGTCAAGAAGATGATCAACGTAAATCTTACATAGATCAAGATCAAACTGTTGTACCGGGAGCTTGTGCTAATTGAGCACGTTTTTAGCCTGTACTTGTGCATATTACACCACGAAAATTAGATGACCAGACAAAAAAATCAACATGCAATCAAAACTGCACCTCTCCATAGCTCTAAAATGGGTTCTACTATGTTATATTGCTACCATTGTCTTTTCTGACACATGAATAACAAGTTCTTCTGATAAAGTCATAAGATTCCAAATGAAATTGCATTTACATTTTTTCTTCAACTGATAAGAATGATGATCCAGTTTATTTGCACAATCCACTTTTGCACATTTCAATTTAAAACCAATTACATAATAGAGAAATGCCAGCTATTTTATTATTTAATTTTTCTCCTGAAACGACGACAAGTGTATGACAAGTAAAAATAGTATTTTGCCAACACTTGTTCATAAATTGCCACTTGCACTTCATTCGTGCGAAATTATACATATAAGTCGGTCCACTGATATACAATGTACAGTGATTGGACTGGATTTAGTCAACTCGATAATACTAAATATTTACTAAACTGCCTTGCCTCCTGATGAACAATAGTGTATTCTGGAAAAAGTAGAGCAACTTAATTGAAAACTCGAGAACAGAACGTAAAAATTTGTACACATTTTTTCTCCCCTTTTCATCTCATTCCGCATTCAGGATTCTACTCATGGGAAATTCAAATTCAAATGCATAAGAAATTCTGCGCGAGATGAGGAGAATTGAGTCCAAGTCAAGTGAGTGAATTACCATTAAACGTAAAAAACGAAGAACATTGAAGACTTGCCCTGCTACATTCCTTGTATATTATCCAGAAACTCTTTTCTTTATCAACCATACTATATCCATATACCTAAGCACCTGCTTCCTCCCATCATCCCTTCTTCCTACGGCATTTATTGTGCTATTATGTCCCACATTTTTATTTTTGAAAAATATCACAAATATTCCCAGGGATTTTATATTTTTTGATATATATATTCATTTAACTGCCATAAATTTTCGATTTTTTTCGTCTAAATCTTGCACATGTAATTACATCATTCCACCCATGTAAATGTACGCATGATATGTATACAATTTTAAACTAGACTTCTCCAAACCAGCGCTGTCTTATGTAGATCAAGTAATTTAATCCAGTTTTCGTTCGTCATTGCCTGCATCATAAATCTTGCAATTTTTTAAAAAGAACATTTAAAAACGGGAAACGGACTCCTTTGAAAAAAGGCTTGGTCAAGCGAATTTACAAACGAGTGTGCCGATAAAACATTTAGCAGGCTGAGAAACCAATAAAATCAGGTACACATTTTTTATGAATCTTAAACTGGAACAGAGTACTATAAAAATTTAAAGCTAACAATAAACTATAAAATAATTTTATAACTCTCGACACCCATAATTTTTGTGATGTAAAGTCAACAAAGAAAAAAAAATAGGCAAAATGGTGTTCAAAGGCATAAAAAGATGTAATAAAGTCGGTATATTGTTTTTGCTACAAATTGCATGTGATAGAAAACAAACAAAATCGAATGAGAGAAAATGAAAAATTAATTTGTTAATTTTTTCATAACTTCGAATAGTTTAATATTTAATGTCATAATGTACGTCATTCAACTTTTATATTAAATGGGAATTCAAAACTTTAAGGTTTAGGTTTCATAAAATTTATATTGTCAGAAATGAAAATTGTATAATCAACAATTTAAGAAGTTTGGAGGAACTCAACCACGTGCAATTTTATAGTTAACATTTGCACTACTTTGCACGTCCAAACTGGCTATTTAATTGAAATGATACAACTTATGTTGAAATTCATGCTAGTTATTCCAAGTACCAAGCTTGGGAGTTTTTACGAAAGTTCCAATAATTATTAGAAGAGTTTACTTAAGGATGTAATACATATTATTTTCATTGTTATGTAAATACACAAATCGGAAAGATGATAAATTAAATGGTGAATGGTCAAAGATGAAAATGATTGAAGATGGATAAGTATTAGTCAAGTTTTGACAAGCACGTACCAAGTTTCCAATTTCCAACTCAACAATCGATACAAAAAAAGGAAAACTAGTTTTTGCGGTCACTGTGTTGGAGCTGGTGAGGTAAAATAATCTAATTTGCATTCACGGTGAGTAAGCTAGAAGATCAAATCACTTCTTTAGGACAATGGAAACTTGAAGGCTTGTATTGTATTGCGTTTAGCTCATAGCTTGTTAGCATATAAAAAATTAAATGAAAGCATAAATAGTACAAATCTATTTGTGTTGCGTCGGATGATATTATATGCTTATTCTCTGGATTGTTGGGCTAAAAGTATTCACTGGGTATTAAATGCTTGTATTTTAAATTTAAAAACTTGTACTTCATTTTTGAATATAGTTGCGAGCTACATATGCATTTTTAGTATGTTTTTTTAAGAAAGATTTTTTAAAGCCCCATATGCCTTAGTTTTAAGCATTTTAGCTCTCAATTTTGTATTGAAACTGCAGTTTTTTTTGGTTTACACGCCGATATATATGATTATTTCCTCGGGATTGTTCCTTTGATGTACAAGATCGAAATTGCTACCCATCGGTAGATTACAAATTAAATCAGTACACAAATTGCACAATGAAAATGAATGAATTTGTACTGGTACTAATACAAGTAATGCAGAAAGTTTCAAAGAGAAACTTAAATTTTAAAATTCCGCTACCAACAAATTAAAATTCATTTGTTTGGGTGGTCCTCTCATTATTTCATCGAAATCTCCAGGATGTCACCCACGTGTGTATAACAGAGACATTCATCAGTGTCAATTCAATCAAAACGAAACCATTTCCTGTTCCATTCATTATTCAAAATTCTTCCTTGTGGAAACTACTTATCTTACTAGCCCTACCTAGTATTTTTTTCATTACACGTTCACAAAACTGAAACTTAAGTTTTTTTTCTAGGGTTTCGTACGATGTACGAACCTGGATTTTTACATTTATGTATATTTCAAAAAGTCACATTATATGCATACCTACATACTTCATTCTTCTATGTTACATGACACCCACCGATGGCATAATTTTTTCGCATAAATAAGTAAGTGCACAGAACTTGGTTTGGCTGTCGGCTAGTGATCTGATGATGAGATGTCGGCGATCATGATGACGAAAGTTTGCATTGCAATATTAACTTGGTATTTTCTTTTATTTGCTTAAGAATGCGCGTCTGATGAACCTCTTATTCACACAAAACATTCTAAAAAGTTGGAAAATTTAGTAATCATACACTTGAACTTGAGTATTCTTTTCCTACAGCTAATTCATCTCATTAAACTGTCTCAAGACTTGATTTCCCTCAAATGCCAAAAAAATCCTCTTTCCTTCATTCCCCAACCGCCGCAAAATAAAATGCAACTGGAAAACGCTTTTCTAACAAAAAATCTACTTTTTTGTAATCTAATTGCAAAGGCAGGAAAAGCGAATTCCTAACAAAACATATTTTAACCTCCCACATGGTTTTTTGGGGTAAACCATTCTTCCTCCGTCGTACCAAGCAAACTTTATCGATTTAATTTGAAAAAAAATAATTATATTCTCAGTGTGTTTGTATAGAGTAGCACAAAGGAACTAGGCTTGTGTTACACACCACACCAAACTACCAACCAACTTTACTTTAACAACATCATCACAATCACCATCTTCTTTCACGTTGGTCACATAATGAATTCATCCGTCTACTTGGGCTACCTACCTACATCACATTACATTCATTCTACAACCATCCATCTTTCTCATTTAAGCTCTTTCACAAAAGAGCTCTCTGACTTGACTTGACTTCAAGAGGGTTTTTATTTCAGAAAAAAATCAAATTACCTCACTGCCTATTGCAGTAGCTCAAGTTCTTTCAGTCACTCAGCTTATTTCTTATCCAAAAAAATTATCCAAGCTTTTTGCATGCTTTTCGTCAACATCGGAACTGATTGTTGGAAGCTTTTTTCTTTTCTTTTCAAAATCGAAATTGCCCTGCAACTGCAGTACAACAGCCATGCTTTATTGTAAATAAAATAAGCTTGTTTAGATTTTGGTGCTGGATTGTAATCAAACAGGAATGTGGATTCAAGACGGCTGAATGCAGCAATCGAAAAAAATGCTCAATTACTGAAAAAAACGAAAAACGCGTTTACGACGGGATTGACTATATTTGTTTTTTCTTGTCTTGATATCAATTTTGGTTTATAGTAGAATATAATCGGTTAATCAGAGTCAGACACAGCAAATACATACGTTATTATTATGTTGGCCGGGCCGAACCGAAAAAACTGGATGCCCTGGTCTGGGTCCATGGAAGAATGAGAGTATAATGCTTATACTTCATTCTTCCATGGTCTGGGTCTGGTCCTGTAGTCTGGTCAGACTATAGACCAGCAATGCAGAGAGGTGGTTTGTTTTATATGTTGGTTTAAGGTGAGGAGGTGATCTTCAGAAAGCAAACAAAATACCTACCACTTGATAAAATGTAAAGGATTTTTTTGGAGAGAGTGAGACAGAACAATATTATGTTGTGGTGGATGGAGTGAAGTGTGTGTGTGTGTGCTTGCGTGATTCAAGCCACTTTAAGCCAAAATACTTATTGTTTGGACTTTTCAGACAAGTTTTTTTTTGTATGAAAACATTCAACATTGAATTTGTATAAAACGTATTATGTACCAGTGGAAGGTAACAAGCTTGTTTTTACTACTGGACACAATAGCTACCTGTTTTACTTGATTTGTTTCTTTTTCTTTTGTAGAGACGACGATATTCATTTAAAAATTGCATAAAAGGAATGAGCTATGTTTTCTGTTGTGGATTTTTTTGGTAAAAAGGAAGGAATGTTGAATGATAGATGACAAAATAATTCAGGTAAATTGTTTGATTTTGCTTTTGTTCGGCCTCGGCCCGACAACAAAAATCGGCAAAAGTTCACGAGACAAATTACTTTGCGAGGAAAGAGGTGGGTGATTTTAATCGAGATAATGAAAATGGAAATGGAGGGAGGGTGATCATCAGTGAAAAAAATGTGAAGAGGTTAGAGCGATAAACTAATGTGATAATAGCAATATAGCCAATAAGAAATTTGTAAGGATAAACAAAACCAATTTAGTGGACTAAAAGATAAAAAATGAATTTCGATTAGATTAGAATAGGGAATTTTTGGGAGTTCTTTTGGAAAAATTACCTTTTCTTTTTGAATGTATTACTGCTTATATTTTCGTTCACGATTGTGTACTATGTTCACTGTAACGTTTCCTATAAATTGGACGGATATTAGCAATTCAAAAGCAAATACACTGTACTGAAGTAATAGAGTTTTACAGGTAAAAGGCAACGGATCACGTAATAACTTGCGTACAATATTTTTTCAAATTTAAATTGATAAAAAACAAAGCACGTCCTTTCATTTTCATTGAAAAGCCATAACGTATGCGTATGATGGACTTGATCTAAATTTCATACAATGTTTTTCGTTAGAAATACACCAGTAAAAATGCAATCTAGGTGGAAAAAGATGATCTAAAGAATAAGATGCCCAAAGAGAAATATTTGGGCCATGTCACGACCACGTCACGTATCCGGTTCCAATTCAAAAACAGAAACGACAGTTGAGTAGCAGCTGGCTCTCTTTCATCTACTGAACTGCAAACGATGCAGAGATGATAATAAAAAGTAATACATATTTTTTGACATTCCTGAGTTTTTGTTTGCTTACCGAATGTTCAATCGGTCAAATGCACATTTTGACATACAAAAAAGAAACATAAATATAATGTGTGTTATTCTTAAATAATTCAATTTCATATTTTGAGAAATGGGAATATCTTGGTCAACAAGAATGTCTTAATATCAACCACGCTTGTAAAAAAATACAAGCCTGGAGGAAAAGGAAACGTTTGTATGCATTAAAAAACGGGCATGGCATGAACCTCCTCACCCACTACAAACGGTTGTTTGGTTGTCGCTGGGTTTGTACTAAAGGTGAGTAAATAAAAAATGAGAATTCGCAGCAGAGATATTATCTAAACGACTGGACGATGAAAGGAAAGGAAAAAATATCAAATACGCAACGCAATAATAATATTTTTTATGATCTTTTTATTACATCTCTTTCTTGACATTATACCTCCAAGGCTTGCTTTTTACTTTTACCAACTTTCTACTTGAAGCCATACATAAAAAATACATACAAGGAATTCGTTGGTGGTACACTCTTCAAAACAGCAACATAACTTTATGTGCTTGTGTATCGCATTGGTATGTCATAATCATACTTCATACTATTTTTTGGCGTCCCACTGACTGGATGAAAGTAGGTGACATGATGACGGTGAAAATAAGACGAGGAAAAAATAAATAATAGATTTTTAGCTGTGGGGAGCTTCGCGGTTGGGAAAAAATAAATAAGTAAGCAAATATCAATTTAAAATGTATTGAAAAAAAATCTCGGTAGAGGAGAAAGTGGGCAAAAGTATTTACGCTGAGACTCGCCTCGCTAAAATATTTTCCTCTGTGAGTCCAAGTCCAGTTAAGATTGGGATAGGCGAAGAATAATAATAACGCAATAAAAAACCATGTATAGCATGCATGCGGCGTGTCAGTCAATGTCTGCAAAAATTGGCATGGTGTGGTGGTGGGAGTCGGATGGGAAAATTGCAAAAATATATAGTGTTACATTGTACTGTACTGTATCATATACTTACTCACGTACTTTAGCTTAAACAACATCTCAATTTTGTAGAGAGGAAGTTGTACAATAACCTAAAAGCCAATTCATAGGAGATATATGATCTGATCCTAAACTGAAGCCAGTCAAGTAAGACTTCACTTCTTTCTGAGACAAGGAAAAAACAAGCTGTTGGCTGTGTTTAAAGAAAAGTGAGTTTAGTTTGCTTTCTGAGCATCTGTTTTTCTTGGTATTATCCTTAGTGTCATCTATTTGTGTTGTGTGTGAGTGAAGGGATGCAATTTAATAGTGTGAAATGCTGAAAATGAATATATATGTTTTCCATCCGCATCCGATCATGCTCCTGCTGCTGGAGGGCTAAATTGCGAATTACTGAGAATATGTCTAATGCAACCTAAAAAGCACTAACAAACCAAACCCCAAGGAGAGGGATCAGTTGGCAAAAAAATCACTACCATCATCCTCTCACACTTGGTAATACTAAGAATACATGTGTGTATTAAGCTAAAATGCACTTTAAAGTTACGAAACCAGAGTAAAGACAAGAAGAAGCACATGTGTCTCTGCTTCTAACTCCGTGTGTGAGGAAAAAGAAGGGAAATGTTTAGAATATACAGGGTGAGTAGTTCAGTAGACTAAAAATAAAGTAGACTAACTATAAATCCATTTTTATGTGTGTCGCCCGTGAAAAAAAATCTGCAAGATAAATACATATGCATGCCTACATAGTATACTGTATTATCATCATCTTTTAAGATTTCTTTGATTTTCTATCTTCTTATCTCGCTGACTCAGTTAGCAACAAAAAGTCAAGTCATTTCCCAAAATGTCGAGAGGAGAATTTTAATGGGAATTGCCAAGAATATGTATTTCCACAGAGCAAAGAGAGTCAGTGTACTTTGGTTGGAGTCTTCAATGTCACTTTTCCTACAAGAATTTCATGTTCAAAATTGCGAATACCAACACAAGGAGCAAAGTCGAGTATTTACCCAAAAACTTTTTAGGACAAATTCAAAATGTAAATATATACTCATGACTATGACTGTGCGTATGTATTTTGCTATTTAAAAACTAGACATGAATTTTTTAAATTTCAATATGAAATATAAAGACAAGTTTTTATACCTACCTTTTATAAATAAAGTGATTATCCTTTTCCAAAATTAAAATTTTAAATAACGTTTTTTTGACGTCACGTAAACACGTACATATATATGAACATGTCATGTCATTATCATCATGTTATATCTTATGTGAATAATCCACCCACTTTTCAGAAAAAAACACTCCAACCTTTTTACTGTATTTTGTAAATTGTACGTGAGAGAAAATGGAGGACAAAAAGTTAACTTTTACTAAAAAACAGGGATCCTTGAACAAAACAACAACAACGCAATTTTTTTTCCTCCTCTAACCTTTCACATTTTTATTTCCTGTGTATTTTTTTCTATTTGCAGTTTTTCCATCCATCCCACACAACTACTTATGTTTATATATGTGTGTACATATGTGTATAGATTAGATTTGTTTTTTATAAATTGTTAAGCACAAAAAATGTAAGTACACTTGTTTTCAAAACTTTCTCCTCAGTTTAGACTTGTTGGTGGTTTGGTTTGGTTTGGAAGGAAAGAAACTAGACCATGTGTATATTTCGCAAAACGATGGAAAAAGTAAAGTGCATTATTTTTCCCAGACGAGAACCCAGAGAGAGAGAGCTTAATTTTGTTCAACCCACTCATTCAGAATTGAAGATGCACTGGGATGATAATGATGAGACAATGAACATGTAATCATTTCATTCCACTTTTTTCCTTCCAGAGAGAAAGAAACACATGCGTGCTTCCTTTTGATAAATAATTTAGAATGATAGCAGGGGAAAAATAGGAAAAGCTTACTCACACGTTTAAACTTAAACACATAATCACTTTTCTTTGCGAAAAAAGGGTAAAAGGTAAATGAAAGTTTGGCTATTATTTGTATTCCCTTTGCTTTTACTACCGATATAGAAAAATAGCTGAAAATGGAGCAAAAAATTAGATACAAGTTCCAATAAATAAGCTGTTACGTTTCTTCATTTATATTTCATGATGCTATTTCACTGTTTGTCCATTTTGTTTTCATTGAAGTTATTCTTTATCCTTGTTTTTTAAAGACTTGTTCAGATGGGGTCGGTGATGATTAACTTGAACAAAATTAAACTGAAAGTAAGCCTGTATGACTATGTCGTGTCCATGTAGTGTGATAAAATTCGTTAAAAAATATCAGGCACTCAAAAATACACAATTTTTTGGGCAAATAAAAATCCAAAGTTTTGTTAGACGAGACTCTCTTTCTCGAACAGGAAGGAAGAAAGGATACTTCACCGGAAAAAAAATACTTGAGGAACTCTTGAGAAAATTTCCTTCTTCTTCGTTTGCAGACACTTAAATATTATTGCTTGTTATTCTCTTCGTCTTTCTTTCGTCTATAAAGTCAAGTCAACTTGAAAAAAAAAGTTACTTTATGATTTTTTTGAAGAGACGCAGACGAAGAAGAAACATGCATGTTCTTTAACTCTTTTGTTCACAGACAATTTCTTCCTTCACTTTTCTACTTTTTTTGTGTCAAAAAACTCTTTTTCCTTCAGTCCCCGGTTTGATCTGTGCTCTCAAATAAATCTCTCAAGTGACCAGGTGACGGCAGTGGTGGTGGTGGTGGAATTGAAGAAGAGACATGCACAAAAAAGAAGACACTTTCACTTTTTTCAATAATTCCAGTCCACTACCAAATTCTATCCATGCAAAATCAATAATTTTTAGTACACATCCTTTTATTTTCCAGAGAAAAAAGTTTCGACGAATAAGATAAAAAATATGACTTTTTTCTTTGAGGTAAATTGAATTTGCTGATTTTTCAAAAGTTAAAAAATATTCACAAAAAAGTACAACTTTTTAAAAGTTGTCTGCATTCACTGCAGTTTAAATAGTTGTGTCTGCGTCCAGTAAAAAGATAAAATGATCATTTATACCTTTCTTTAAAGGAGTCTTATATTACCCCAAATTGCAAAGCACACAGAAAACACTCGACACGTCGATGAGCAAATACTACCTTGTTTTTTACTTGAGGAAAGCCATTCCACAACTGACTATGAGCCGGTTGGTCTACTCTGACCAAGTGTTTTTACTACAAAACAGCTCAACATCACAAGCAAATGTACTGGTAGTGAAGAGATCATGATGTGATGACGATGGTGGTATGGTTGGTGTGTGTAAAGAAGTGCTCGTGCCAAAGCCAAAAAATGCAATGCAATGCCAGAGCAGCAGTTGGTTTTGTTCATTGTTAGCATGCTATGTTGTTTTTTACTTTATACCTGTAATCTATTTTGTTTTTTAAGCATGAGAACTTTCAAAGTAAAAAAGGGTCAATAGGGCCCGACCTACACGCTTCCAGCAGAGGTGTATGTAGATCAAAGCTTTACATTTTTTATGTTCATTATGCCACCTTTATGTATGTATTTAAAATGACCAAGTAATTACTTAATAAAATGAAATCCACCCACGCATAATAATATCATTATAAAAGTACAAACAATTTTAAAACATTTATTTTTTCAAATATACTTGTGTTCAAAATAGCCATTCAATTAGCTGATTGACAACATCTTGTTGAACAATAGATGCGTCACGAGCCTTCATTCTTTTTTTCTCGGATGAAGGCGTGATGAAAACTTCGCCACAGTGGGCTGTCCCCTTAACTTTGTAAATAACGTTACCATTTGCTTTAACTTTACTTCCTTTGCGTTCCACTGAGCGTAACTCTCTTTGCAAAACTGGATCTTCCTCTCCAATGGTGTAAATGATTCGAGTGCCTCCCTCCACCGAGTTCCCCGGAGAGTAAGGAGTGAATGAGCCAAACATTCTATGGTAGTTTCTTAACCGTTCCAAAGTGTAACTTTGCGAAAATCGCTCTCCAAACGCACACATGCAGAAATCCTGCTGAAATGTTGCTGGTAGGATATCAGGTCCACCGAATGGATGCTTGTTGGAATCCCCAGTGGAAGTTCGAAATGATCCCAACTCTGTACACTTTTGCCAAAGTCGTTGTCTCCTTCCCGAAGTCACAACCTCATGGTCGTCATTCTCATGTACGAGGTAGTCGCAAATAATTTGTTTCTTTGCTTCGATGCACTCGCCTCCACCTCCCATTATACCGGCTCTAGTTTTACTCCTGAAAAGTTCTTGGGAAATGACCATGTCGCCAGCGAGTAACTTGTCCATTGGAGTCCACTCGCTAATATCCGGATGAGAAACGACATCACAGATATTTCTCAATGTGACGTTTAGCACTCCGTCGTATTCCCCGAGAAAGGCGAAATCCTTAATAAATGTACTGAAAAACACGCGTCGTTCCAATTTCGTCAATCCTTTCAGAGATGAGCAAAGCCTACACAGAGTAAACATTTTCAAAAGTATTATTTCGCAACAAAATGTAAAAAGCGTAATACTTAATTTTTTATAAGTTTACCCAAAGTTGTCTCTAATTTTAAGGCATAATGGATACTCCTGCTTGCTACAAATATGGTTTTCCATTAGACGTGAAGCTTGACGTAGGCCCAGCTCAATTTGCATGTAGCACATCTTGTCCATATTTTTCAGCTTCTTTCCAATGCTTGGTAAGTACTCTGAATGGAAAGTAAGATGTGTAAATAATTTCGCATGATAAATATGTAATTTTGATTTGTAATGTAAATGAATTTTTTTCACCTTTGTCCTGGTATTCTCTGAACATGGGAGCAGATAACCCAACACCTGCTGCAGCTATGTGAGGATATTTACGACGAAACAAAGCTGCCAGTGTTCCTCCGTAGGATGCCCCAAAGACAACGACCTTGTTTTTCTCCAATTTGTAAAGCTTTTTTATGAACATGATGAATGATGCTGTGTCTTCGAGGGCTTGGGAAACTGTTAGATATCTTAGACCGTTGACTGAGGAGGCGTTTCTAAAAATAAAATAACTTTATGAATTTTTTAAACATGAATAATTAAAATTTTGGCATAATTTTATGTGGAATATCTCACATTGGTATGCTATCTCCATAAAATCTGTGTTCCAACAAGAACAATTTCCCTTTCAAATCCGTCACACATCTTTGAGCGAGAAAAGTGTGTTCCAGCCACCATGGATGAATTGCTGCATCGCCCCCAATGAAAATACAAATTGGACATTTTGAACTTCCTCCTGGACATGGTACATCGGAATCAAGATATAAATACTTCTGCTTTGAACAAAACAAAATATCACAAAAAAAGTAAAACTATGCTTTCCATGTTTTCCACAGTTTTAAAATTCTAAACAATTTATCATACCTGCCAAAATGTATGCTCCTCCAATGGATTGAAATGATCCAACGGTTGAGTAATCCAGTCTTGGTCTACATTGTTATAAAACCGTTGATTTGGTGAGTTAACTAAAATGTCTTGAGCCTTGTAGTCAAAGATGTTGTCTATCTGTAAAAAGTAGCGGTTAATGTGTAACTTGTCTACTGTTGCTCGTGTGCAACTAATTATTGCCACCTCACTTATCAAAATTAAAGTGATGATATAGCTAAAAATAAGACGGGCAAAACGGGAATACATTTCTGCTGGAAAATGCCATGCTCCTAATTACAAATCTTTTCATGATTCTAGAATTTGTGTAACAGCACACTCCACTCTGATTGATACAGTGAATGAAATTAATATGCAATAAGCAGCAAATACATTACATGCGCATTTTCTTGTAAAACAGGGACTTGACAAGAATACATTACAAATGACAATGAAAGGATTAACGGGACCTCCGCATGTGTTCCGATCTTCTCACCTTCCGCTCTGCTGCCCTAATTACGCAAACCACGAGGACGGCATTTGGTACCTTCGTCAAAGGCACAAAGTGTGAGAAATGTGTATGCAAAACATGCAGAGTAAAAATAGAAATTCTTCAACTAAGCTTGAAAAATCCAGTATGTTCCCAAAACACACGTTTTTAATCCGTAATAATAATTTGAATTGGTCATCATTTTACAAGCTTTCGCTTTCAGTAGCTCTCACGGTAAATATTCAAAAACTCATACGTTTACCCTTTCAAATCATAAATATTTAACAGTAAAGTACAATAATTAGTGTAATTTTGTGCCGTGTGTGAAATAATATAACATAAAATTATTAATAATATTAAGTTAGAAGGATAAATACACAGATTTAAATTAGTCTTAGTAAAATTGTTTGAATTTTATTTCACTAATTAAAATTTTATTGTTTGTATACAACACAATCCAGTTCACTTTCTACTGCCTTTCGGTACTCGTCGAAGCCACCCTCAATTCGGTTTACTTTACCACCCCCGCATATCCACAGCTCTTTGCACACGTTGCGGATTAATCTCTCGTCGTGGGAAACCAGTATCACTCCACCCTGTCAATTGAAAAGAAACACAGTTAAAACACACATCAAATTTTTGTCACGTCAAATAAAACTGAATATAAAGCTGATATTTTTAATTCCATACATTGTATTCATTTATGGCCACTGATAAAGCTTCAATCGTCTGAATATCTAAATGATTGGTAGGTTCATCAAGCACCAAAAAGTTTGGTTTGGACAAGCACATAACAGTAAAGGCAACTCTGGACTTTTGACCTCCAGACAAACTGGCTATACTTTGTACAGCCAAATCTCCCGACACTCCAAATCTTCCCAACTCCCTTCTGTACTCTTCAACCGTATGTCCAGGGAACTTTTGCTGAAGAAGCTCTACCGGGTTAACATCCATCGCCAACTGGTCCACGTGATGCTGACTAAAGTAGCCAAAGCGGATACCACGATGTGTGTGAACAAAACCGCTCAGAGGTTTCAATTCTCCTAGGACCAATTTCAGTAGAGTAGTTTTACCGGCTCCATTTTCACCAACCACACATATTCTGGAGTCGTCATTAGCACTCAAGTCAATCTTATTTAAGACAATGGTGTCTTTATTGTATCCGAAGACTACTTCATCAAGCTGGAGGACAGGAGGACTGAGTTTATTAACTTCAGGGAATTTAAGGATGACTTCAGTTTCCTTCTCCACAGGAATAAGTTCCGGAAGCCTTTCCAACATTTTCACTCTACTTTGCACTAAAGCGGCACGATTGGCGTTGTAACGGAATTTGTCAATAAACGCCTGAGTGTGATCACGAAGTTGTTGTTGAGCTTCGTATTCTCTTTGTTGATTCTTCAGTCGTTCTGATCTTGTCTTGGAGAAGTTTTCGTAGTTACCCTTGTAGTGATCTATTACTTGAGATTGGAGGTGGAGTATGTCTGTTGACACCTCATCAAGGAAGTGCCTGTCGTGGGAGACTACTAGAATTGTGGAAGCCCACGTTTGCAGATAATTTTCAAGCCAAATGATGGCTTTCAGGTCCAACATGTTAGTAGGTTCGTCAAGAAGTAGTAAATCTGGCTGTGCAAAGAGAGCTCGGGCTAAGGCAAGTCTCATACGCCAACCACCTAAATTGAGTTTAAAAATGAGCATTTAATTAACCACACATTTTTGTTGGCCATCTCTGTACCTGTGTATGTCATTTAAGTTCTGCAAACTCACCACTAAATGTTTTTGTTGCCCGTTTCTGTCCCTCTGCACTAAAACCTAAACCGGCAAGAATTACACTAGCTATTGCTGGAGCCTTATCAGCTTCTATTTCAGAAAGTTCTGCGTAAACTTCAGATAACTCTGTAGCTGCTTCGGGAGTATTTAAAGCTAACAATTCCTTCTCTCGCTTAAGCAAGCTACTTCTTACAGTATCTGCTTCTAAAACGGAATCTATTGCTAACGTATCGTCGCCAGTCACTTCCTGCTCTACATGAAGAACAGACACTCCAGCTGGAATACGCAACTGCTTACTGAAATGTTCAAGATCATCCTCAATTATTAACACTACTCTTTTATTTGTAAATTAAATCAAAAAATATCTTCTGCTTAGTTCTAAAATTACTTACAGGGCGATCATTTTTAGGAGAGTTGTTTTACCCAGACCGTTTCTTCCAACAAAACCGTATCGTCTTCCAAATGATAAAGATATGTTTGCCCCTTTGATTAAGACCCTATTATTAAGAAAAAAATCATAGTTTAGTACAATATTTAGCACACGACTTGGGCAACAGTGCTATAATTTGCATATATCTTGAATCATCCTTACTTTTCTCCATAAGCCACATCGAAATTTTCGATTCTAATATCTTGATTACGCCCACCAGCCTTATTTTCCAATCTACTGCTCTTCTTGGACAACACCTGAGCTGCACTGGCCTGACAATCTTGACCACTGGCCGCTGATACAGGCTTACTAACTTCGGCAGCTCGCTTATCTTGTTTCTGCAGTATCTTTGCTTCCGCTTTTTCCAATTTCTTGCGATCCACATGTCGAAATCGATCATCCCTTTGAGCACTCATCCAAATGGAGGACATGGTGGAGATGTCTTCCGTAAGGCCAAAGTTCATCGACGACATCTGCATTGGCGCGTCTAGTGTACGGATTCCATTCTTTCGGGTAGAGCCATGGAGGCCTAGCATCTCATAAATTTCTTTACAAGTTTCCCTAAAAACATTTAAAACACTCATGTTACACATTTTGAATATACGCAAGATAATAAACAATTCTGTAAACAAGATATATATGATTTACTTAATATCATTTTCTGAAGTCCCTTCGGAAGCAATCTCTCCTAACATTTCCCCAAGTGCATCATAAATGTCTTCAGGATTCTCAAAATCATCTCTACTAACCGTCAGTACACCTGGAAAAACACACACAAAATAAAAGCACATGATTTTTAAATATTTTAAAACTTTATACACTCCAACCCAAACCTACTAACCGGCAAAAACGCCTGCATGTAAAATAGTTTGAAATGATTAAAATGCATCCACTTACTTTCACAATAAGAGTAAATATCTTCATTAATATTAGGAAAACGCGACTTTATCAAATTCCCACACTCCTCCATGATAATTCTTTTAATACTTATCTACTTCCTTAAACACTGAACACTTTTAAATTCTTCCGAATTAATACTTTTAAAAAACTTGAGCGCAATTCAACTTTAATCTCTAAAAAATATTAAACAATTACACTTAAAGGCACAATTAGACTAGCTACTACAGGGTGCATAATATCTAGCTTATAATCTCAATCTCTTCTTGATCAGCTCAAGTTTTAATTGTTGTGAATTGTGAATTGTTTTAAAAAACCAAGTAAATGAGTAGGAGTAAACGATAGACAGACAGCTGCAGCTGAGCTGGCCCTGGCTGGATAATGATAATGATGATGACGGAGAAATCAAATGCCGAATGCCGATGCATGAATCCTTTGAACTTGAAGTTGATCCGGAATTCTCAACTTGTCAGAGTTGGGTTTCCCCGCTCATTTCATGCGAATCTCACAGATGACCAATTTCTTATGGTCTTAAAATTTGTATTCATGCTAAAAATTATGGACGACTGTGCATATAAAATTCGTGCAAAACCTAAGACAAATTGCAACCCAAATTATATTAATTTTTAAGGTAACGAGTAATGTGTAATGGTAGTGATTGATTAGTTGATAGAATAATTCGCTTTCGGTATTTCGTTGATTGATTGACAATTATTCGACATACCTAA
>JAQFXM010004577.1:0-16829 GCA_034693345.1 Entomobrya multifasciata
CTATTTTTGCAAAGCTATAACACACCACACTCTCTCACACACACAACAGAACAGAACTCCGGTTTGTTCTTATACAATGGTAGCTACAGAAAGAATGAATTACTGATTCTTCAGTTGTCAGGCTATATGTCGACAAAAGCAAGAAATGTACTTAGAACGTGGATAGAAACAGGAGAATATCAAAAGTTAGATAGGCTATCGGACTTTTTAGATTCAAGACATAAAAATTTGCGGTACTCTAATGTTATTTATCTAAACAAATTAGCACCTCCACAACCAATTGACTCAGAATCAATTGTGGGTTTATCATGTTATGCGATGTTTGGCGTAAATTGTGTGCTCCTTGGGATTGCATTGCTTTATAGGTCCATTTTGTGTCTGAATCTCTATTTATTGAAACTGATTAATAAATTAAAGAAAATTCATAGGAATTATATTCTGGGGATACAAAATGAAGCGTACTAATAAAAACTTTGTGTTCAAAGTTGTACTAGTAACTGTCTAAGCCACCTACTATCCGAATCTGTCGAACACATCTTGCTTATGTAATTACTATAATTTTCTTTTATCACAACTTACTCACTCTTTTTATTTGGATAAATACTTCTAATTTTTTGCCTGATAGAAACCTTATAATAACATATGTAATAGAAGTACTTACAAGAAAGCTCCCCCAATCTTTACACCCGAAATTGATTGCAAAATACATTTTATGAAACAGTTTTTGAGGCAAAATAAGATGGCAATAATCATTTTTCCGAATGGGCAGGTTTGCCAGAGTAAATGGTGACTCTGGCAAACATGCCCATTCGGGAAAATGATTATTGCTATTTTATTCAGCAACAAAAACTGTGTCAGAAAATATATTTTGCAATCAATTTCGGGTGTAGTGATTGGGAAAGCCCACTTGTAAATTAGGTCTAATTTAAACTAATCATTAAGGCTGTAAAAATAAAAACTTGATGTAACATAATATAGTTATAGTCAAATAAAATAATAATATTGTCAAAATATATAATGTAACAAGGTTTTGTAGCCTTTAAAGTGTTTATTTTAAGATAATAATAAAACTTAAATGTTTACATTATGTTCAAAATTGAAAATTTTCTAGTATTATTAAGATTCCTCAGATTGGTCTTTATTGTGTTTCCGAGTCTACTGACGATAGTTTTTTTATGATCTATTTTTTACTAAATATGAAGTGGCACAAATTTATTCGAAACAAGTTTTCTGAAAAAGCTATTTATTTTACTTTTGGATTTATATTTTGGAGTCAAAATTAGTCAAGGAAAGATCCCCGCCATAGATACTTTTCTGTATAATATTTTTTTCTGATTGGAATAAATTTAATTTATGAATTAAAATCCACATTTGTACTGATGCTAAGTCTAATAAAAAATTAAATTAAACTACTCTGGAGGAAGCATTATAAAAACTTCATAAGATGTTTAGCGAAGGCTACAGCTTAAATAGAATCAGAGTTTCTATAAACCAATCTTTTTTGCAGATACAGATATATATATTTCTTTATCTTTTAAACTTTTGCAAATCATGTGACAAAATTGAGGAATAATATTGAATACCTTGTTGTCTTGATGTGATAAATGTTTCGATAAAATGGAAATTAACATTTGAAAACTTTGTAACATAACAACAAAATGCAACAAAACGTTTAACGACAACGTACAAATGAAATATACCAAATCACAAACATTTCTTTTTCTATATTTTTTTACCAATGACTCTTATGTTTTTGATCGTGCCTCAATTTCTCTTCCCTATGCTTTCCATGAGTTCCATCTTTCCCTACCATTGGCCTATTATCCCCTTTTCTCCTTTTATGTTTCCTCTTCTTCCCTTTTCCACCTTTTTTACCTATCAAAAAGCTATCCTCCTTCCGTCTCTCTTCTCTTGGCCCATTCGCCAATAAATTCATACTAGTCTCCGAACTTTTCCAAATATTCACCGGAAAGTACAACTTAACCCCATGAGTCTTTCTATGCGTCTGCTCATAAGAAACTGACTCCTCCGTCCAATCCTTCGTCATATCATACTGTCTCGCTTGCCAACCTCTTCCCCAAGGCCTCCAATTCATATTTCCCTGAGGCGCAGGCTCTTCTGAATCCTCTGGTGGCGCCTCCGTCTTAGTCGATTGCAGAACAAAGCTAATAGCCACATCATTAACCTGGTTTTCATCACTTTCCGATTCCGATTTTTCTTTTTCCGGTTCCTTCTTCTTTTCTTCTTTCTTTTGACCTGGTTTCATCCTCTTAATTTTTATTCCATAATCTCTTATATCCTCCCCATTATCCTTTAGAGGTCCCGCACTCGCCCGAAACTTATTACCAATTACAGTCATCGTCCTTTTATATTCACCTCCAATATCTTTCCCAATATTCGCAAAATTATGATCCAAATTTCCAATAGTTTTAGATATTCCTCCCAATATCAAATTTCCTGCATGTTCTACCCTATCCCCTACAACATCATACTTTTCTTTAAGTTCCTGTGTATAAATATATCTATCAACTAAATGCTGTCCGTTGGCCAACAACTTTTCTGATAAATCTCTCCACTTTGTGACCACAATCAATATTCTATCAAATAACTCCGCCATTTTATTTCCAACTTCTTCAAGTTTCTTTGCTTCACATTTATCCAACTCTTTAACTGCATCTCTTAAAGGAAGTAATTCTTCCATAATTTTTCCAACTTCTTCCGCCATTTGTTCAAGTTCTTTAGGAAATTTTCCCTTTATTGGTATGTCTTTAGTCATACCTTCAAATTCCTCTTCTAATTCTTGAGTATTCTCCAAATTATGTCGTAACAATTCTAAATCGTGTTTTTCCTTTGCTAATTTTTCTAAACCTTTTATAATATCTCTAAGTTCCTTTTTACAGTCAATTGTTATTTCCTTTTTCCCATCATCATCATGATGGCCACCTGCACCCATTCTTCCCGAAATTTCTATTTTGCCTCCTTTAGGCATAGATTTGGCCCTTTCTCCAATCTTTTCGCACATTCTTCTCAATTCTTTTCCACTAGTTGCCTGTTTATCTCCGTCCGAAACCACTGATTGACCTTTAGGTGTTAATTTTTTATTCGTTTGGGATAAAGTAGTATCCTTATCCTTCGCATTTGTTCTTTGCCAAATATCACCAATTCGTTCCGCTGTTTGTGCTATTGGATCACCAATATCGGAAACTTTTATACCCATTCCTTCAATTGTTGTTCCTAATGAGCATAGCCATTTGTTAACATCAGTATCGATTTTTCCACTATCTAACATACTTTGTCCGAAATCCTTATAACGTTTTGCTTGATCAACAAATTTTTTTGTTGTGGCTTTACAGTGATCAGCCATAGCGTCTATATCCTTTATAAATGGTTTTAAAGCTTCGTAAGTAGCCATGTTATCAGGCTTTTTCTGAAATCCTTGTACATCTTTTATCCATTTTCCGAATTTGTTTTCATAACTTTTGACTTCTTTTTGTAATTTGGTTACTTCGTCTTGCATTCCTTTCTGACTGTCAAGCATTTTCTTCATATTGGCTGGTGCGTCGGGATGACTTTTTAAATAAATGCTTAGATCTCTTTCAAATCCTTTCTGTTCGGTTTTCATTGCAATTATTTTTTCCTATAAATTAAAATTAAAGTTGTCAATACATATTTGTTTAGCAATAGAAATTTATTCTAGCAAAAATGTTTTGAAAACTTACCACAGCAATTTTGATTGCATCTTGGCCTTCTTTCATTCTAGTCTCTATTTCTTTTAAGTCTTTAGCATTGGTTGAATCTTTGCCACTATTGAAACCTCGTGCTTCAGTTTGGTAATTACTTTGTATGGTAACCAGCACTAGTAAGATGCTGAATATTTGTTTTCGTCGCATTATAAATACAAGTTTAGGTTAGTTTTGAACTTAACAAAATGCGACGCATATTAATAAATGAACAATTATTAGGTGAACTAACACTTTTTTAATGTGTCGTAATAAATACTATGTTTGTATATAACGCCCTATAGTTGTAATATTAATGTTTCGGTAACTTGATCACTGGTAAATGGTAGTTGAACACTGTAAAATAAATACATTCTTAAGAGATTATTAAAGTTTACAAGACATTTGTTTCATCAATATGCACATCATCTGCAACAAATGTTTCTTACAAACAATAAAACAATTTGCTTTTGATGTTTGTATATGATAATGCTTTAGCTTTGTATAGAACGTCCGGTTTATATCACCATTTAATGCTTGTTTCCGGTCACAGCTTTGTCTTCAGATCCAATCAATTAACTATAAAAACAGTAAATTCGATGCTCTTACTATTGATATTTGCTAGTAACGTTTCCTTTGTTTGGTAACAAAGATGGTAATGGTTATTTAAAATACGTTACAATTATGTCTTATTAACAACTGCTTCATGCAATGTATAAATGTATGTGAAAAATTGGTGATAACGAATAAAATACCAAGTGTTTACTTTTAACAATAAGTAGTTATGAATAAAACAAAGATTTTATTTGTATTTGAATGTTTTCATTTTATTAAAGCAGCATAAATTAAGGAAAGGATAATAGTGGCAATACATATTCTGTAATTGAAAGATTATTCGATTACTTGACAAGCACATTTGTGATTCAGTGCATGATCTGGTATTATTGTAATTAGCCACACACAGAAACAGACAAACATTCTCAATCAATCATGTTCACCTGAAAGTTCATAAATTCTCCCCGTGTTTTTTTCTCCCAATGCATTTAGTCTTCTACTCACGTGCTTGCATACCTTCTCTATTTGCGTTGTCTACTTTTTGTAATTTTAAAAGTAAGTTTCCTGTCACCGTACCAACAAAATACGTTTACTTCCAATGTGCTTTTGTGTTTTTACATAAACAGAAGTTGAGTAAAACAAATTAGTATAGCTATGAATGTTTACAAGTAAAACCAAATGGCAAAAAACAGTCATAATCTGTGTAGTTATAATAAGCAAATCAGTAAGTAGGTAGATATCTAATATTGACGGAATTTACTACGGTCATTTATTATAAGTCAATACCAAAACCTAACAGTATCGGTTTAATTTTGAGTGGAAACTTTTTAAAACTCCGCTAGTAATTTTATTAAGTGTGAAATATGTTTGGATACTGAACTTGGCGACAACTTCATATAATACGCATACCTAACTATATAGCAGTTTGTTTTATTTTCCCTACTTTTGTATTGAATCAGATCAGTGGCGAGCGTTACGTTTTATTTTTGATAGATAGAGCCACGTTGTATAACGGTTTTCTTTGGTTGAATCCAGCTTTGCTATGAATGTGGCAAAATTGCGATATGGGGTCCTTCAGTGATGCATTGTGCTCAAAGCTGATGTATGTAGTAGAATGATGAAACGTTATTTCACATTATTTTTAAATAAGCCCTTTTAAAAATTGAGTTTGTTCATTCCACACTAAAGATATCTAACGTCACTTTGCATTTTTTTAAACATTTGTAAAAAAAAGTCGAAATGTTTTACTTTTTGAACTCATTTTCTAATCACCATGAACACACTTCCGTTATATACCCTAAAAATCATTTTTTCATTAATTTTAACTAGAAAACAAAAACATTAAAATTCACCACTGCAAAAAAAAAATAGTTCATCATGTCATGTCACTAGTCCACTCCCATCTTCATCTCACATAACATATTCTTTCCTTTTGCACTCATAACCTCCTCTTTCTCTCTTAAACCAAATTAATAAAACAAATCTTAATAACACTCTTCTCTATATTCATAACATGACCTAATACAAATAAACATATAGTTATATAAATATTTTTCATGTATATTTTTCTAAATGGGTCATCGCCTTCATTTCATTGACCATCAAAAAAAATCAGTAAAAATATTACACCGAAAAATACCAACCTTCCAACCAAAAACCACACCACAAAAATCTCGTTTTTAAACCACAAAGCTGGAAATCTTATAACTACTTTATATAAATACACTTGTGAATATGTATTTCTACGAACGTCATCCATAAATGCATTGAATAAGATTACAAACTACAAATACCTAAAAACTTTCATCTAAACCAAATTACCAAAGTAGCTTAAAATTCGAATCATTTAAAATCTCAAACAACAAAAAACCCATATGCATACATTGCATACAGTCTAAAATACTGACTGACATACACATCACTATACGAACCCGTTACAAATTTGCTACTTAAATTTTACTAAGAAAGCATATTATGTGTTTATTATTTATTTGTTCTTTTCTTTCCCCGCACGTCAAGTGTTCAAGTCAAGTGTGCTTAATGAGGGGATCGCGTGCTAGTCAAATATGTAGGAAAAAGAGAAATAACAAGCAAGTCTTAATCAAGGCAACCAGACCACGAAAAATATAATAAGAAAAATAAAAGCTGCTTTGCTTGTGCTTTGCTTTTGTGTGAAAAGGCAAGGTCCTTCCCAATTGTTCCGTTGGCCTTCCGGTCTGCTTTTTGTATCAACTTAACAGAAGCAGCACAAAAACTTTTTATCAATATGGTGCCGTTCATATGAAAACAAACGACGTTACAATATTTCATAAATTTTAGTCTCGAATATAACATATATGTATATTACGTACAAATGTTACTATATTCAATATTCGAACGTGGTCGAGTTTATGAACGTTCCCGTGTTACTTATGTAGGTATGTATTTTGGCGAAGAAGAAAGAATGAAAGAAAATACATAGCGTGCAGTGCAGTTTCACTTCCGGTTTTAATCACTTCACATTTCTTGAGCTTTTTCGGGTGTCGTTTTTTCTAGTTCGTGTGCCTAGGCCAAAACTAAATATGCTTTGGTAATATACAAGCCTGTTTATATACATATATATCAAAGCTTTTATGCATAAGTCACACTTTTCTGGAGAAATATAATTTTTTATTTGCTAAATTGTGTAACGAGGGCAGTAAATTTGTAGGATTTGAGGTGTAAATATAAATATATGTATTCATGTACGTATATTAGTTGTATTTCTTTTTCTTTCATTTATTAATAAGTGGCAATGCTTACGAATGCGAATACGTATGAAATACGTAAATCATTACGTGACTTATGGGCTTATCCCAAGAAAAGAAAGAGGGGCAAATGTGTAGTAGGTGAACTCATTCAAGTCTAGGAAAAATGGGGTCAGATTTACAAGCAGTTGTGCTGGAAAGCTTGGGAGAGTCGGATCAACATTTTTTTCAAGCGAGTGTAAATTCAAGTTAAGCGTTCTAAAAAAATATCGCTCCCATTTTGCATGTAAAAACGAGTTGTTATATAAAATAGCAAATGGACTAAAACGTGTAAAGTTTCAGTGAAATAAGTTTCCCAAAAAACAATCATTTATTTTTGAGGCCAAATTACACTGTGAATATTTTAATACAAAATAGTTTCCCAGTTTGATAAAGTATTGAGTAAAAATGCATTTTCAAATATTTTGTACGTTTTTTAGAAAAAAGTTCTGATTTTACTCATATTTTGGGAAAATAATATTTTACCGAAAAAACTTGTGAAAATCGTTCACAAAGTTTTTGTGTGTACATTTTTATAATATCGTTTTATTAAGAATACAATCAAAATGGTAAGATAATATTTGTAAACTGTTTTCCATATTCGTTCCAGTTTTATTTCCAATGGTTTACTTAAAAAATAATCGATTATTCTATATTCGAATTTTTAGTTGGTCGATTTACAAATCTATTTGGTCCCACGGGACAGATGGGTTCTGTGTAGGCGGCTTTACAGACATAATATTATTGAAGAAGGGATTTCTCTGGGATTTATCAGGTAAAAAATACATAAAACTTTCTTTGTTACTAATGGGGTCATTCATATATAACGTATTTAAGTACATATAATCGTATACATACATATATGTTACATGTATTTGTATATATTTTAAGCATATTTTGTAAACGTTAGTTATATTTTACTTTCATTTTAAATTAAATCATTCGATTTCGATTGTCCTAATGAAAAACGTGAACGTTTTTTATGAATGGCCCCTTAAAAATCGCATCTAATTTATGTATTCAGGTAGATATATTTTGTGTGACCTTAACGTATTTCGTGTTGAGTAAGGTCGATCGACCCAATTAACCTTAAAGGCTTACCTTGTTACTAGACTAGACTTGAGACTGAATGAAATTGAATTAATATTTTTTGCTAGAGTGCTGCCTCAACTGAGCATTCACAATTTGAGACGCGAGCTTCATCTGCAACTCTCTCCGGACCTGATCCCTCGGGAATTTATTTTTGTGCGGGCAGTGGGAAATATATTTATTCAGTTGAAACCCAAACAGGAAATTGAACTAAAAGTGAAAAATTTTATTCCCCCATTTTCACCGGATCCGGAATTGTACATTTTGGAAGTTTTACCAAACGAGGATCAGGATCCTAGACTGACAAGTGGGGGAATGAGTTCAAGTTTGGGAGGAATGTATGGCGGTGGGGGAGGGGGAATGCTGGGTGGGGGGAGCATGGGAATGAGTGGAATGGAAGCGGAAAGGAGAAGTCCAGTACCTGCTAGTATGCTTATAAGAGAGGATACCCCGCCACATATTTGTCATGAGTTTTGTCATCATACTTTGGCGAGAAGGCGTAAGTAAAAATAATAAATAGATAAAATTGAAAAGGGATCGTTCACTTATTACGTAACGAATTATTGTTACATTTTTGAAATTCGAATTTAAATTTTGAACTTTTTCAGGTGATAAAATTTTAAGGGAAATTGCGGAAACTGTACAGTTACGTCACGATGCGGAGTTAAGACGAGCGGAACTAATCCAGAGAGCTAATGACTTGCAAACTTTGATTAAAGAGAAGCGGGATAAAATAGCCCGGGTAATTAAAATATGAACTATTATATGGGGCCGTTCATAAATACCGAAAGAAGACTGGAAATACTTTAAAAACTTAATACAAATTAATAAGCTACTTTAAATTTCCTATTTTGTTTTCGAAAATTGAAATCAGGTTGCATAAATTGGTAGCCTAATTTGTGAACGACCCCTAAAATATTATAATATTTTTGTGGGGACATATTTTTAGAGGCAAGAATTCTGGCACAAAAAATACATCGAAGAAAGCTCCATGACCCGCCCTCTTGAAGCAGCTTGTAACAGTCTTCGAGCTGAATTAAATACAGTGCATCGTCGTCTCTTGGCACATTTGGAAGGAAGGGATTTGCCTTTACGATTAAGGGATGGACCTTCAAAGAAAGCCAATTATAAAATTATGGCTGCTCGTCTTCAACATGAAATTAAAGAGTTGCAGCAAAAGGCAAAATCGGCAAAGTTAAGACTGGAATCGGAAATAAAGGTAAAAAATGACAATTGGCATAATAATTACACGACCCACAAAACTTAAAATGAGTACACAATAAAGCATTTTTAATTTGTATTACAGTTAAAGGAACAAGGAGAAAGAGAAGTACGGGAGCTAAGGAATGATCTAGCCCACAAAAAAGTTATTATGAGTTTGGCCCGATCCCAAATCTCAGCTTTGCCCAGTGTCCATCCGAATATGGGATATGATTCTCTTGGATACTAACGGATAAAATTTCCAATTAAAACTGTCACATTTTGAGTTAAAATTTCACACGCACACACCAACTAGTAAAAATACATACATATATATGCATATGTGTAAAAATTATATATATTTATCACAAAAACAACGCATACCAAATATACCTATTAGTACATCAAAAAATATAATAAAATTAAATATAATGATGCAAGAAATAAATATAATCGCTAAAAATATTAGAAAGTATTTATCAGTGACAATTTATTTTATGGGGTCATTCATGTAATACAAAGCAGCAACGTAATTCAGCATACGACTTTCGAAATAAAATGCATTATTATACTTTATTAAGTCCATTAAGAAATTCTACCTGCATAGCAACATAATTTTAGGCAAGTTGATCAATGTTTCTATAGCGTAACATACGAAGAACCCCTTTTACAAAATTGCATAATATTTCATTCAGGCAGGGATGGTTTTCAGAACAGACGATGAGTCACAACAGCTGCTTTTCTCCCTTGTTTGTGTTCACTTTTTCAAGACTGCTTAGATATTTGATAATATTGCAATCTCCTGTAAAAAATAATTTAAAATAAAATAAACTTGAATATAAAAGCTACAATAAAATGTATACAAATTAATTCAAATGTTAAAATGGAAAGTCGACTACCACCACCATCTTTCAAACTTTGTGAATGGAAGCCCACCTCCAAAACCAGCATTGACTTTAAACAGGCAGGTATACATTTGCTAAATATTCATAAAATAAATTATGTGTTTTGTGTTGTACCAATTTAGATTTAGTTAATTAGTGAAACTAACTGTTTGTTTTATAGAAATTCTCTGGAAATATTATTAACGCCATTGGACCTTCTACCTTTTCATGAGTTTCTTTCAAGTTGGCTGAAATTGACGACACAGAAATCCACAAAAATGGAATAGAAATGTTCATTAAGCTATAATTGTTTAACTAAATTCTTTGGTAATTTTTAGCACAGTGAAAGCGAGTTACTTAACTGCCCAAAAATGTGACCAGGTTAAATATTTTACAAGATTCCTTCCAATCTCAAATAATCCGGTGTGAATTTCAGAAAATGAGGATTCTGGTGTAGACTGATTTAAATATAAGTTAAATGGAAGGTTTTAAAATACATTTTTGATATAAACTCTAGTAATAGTACGAAATTTAAAATATGAATCGTATTTTTTTCCTAAAACCATAAAGGACTTTGTAAAATTTGTATAGATTTATATGGTTCATACTGTGATAATAGTGTCAATACATAATATGTACTGGATGTTAATTTACAGTAATAACTGACCCGGTGATAGGTTAAATAGAAAAATGAATCATCTGCGATTATGTTATTTATAAGGTACACTGCATATCAAGGTTTTAATTTATAAAAACGGAAATAGTAATGGCATGGTAATTTATTAAAATGTGTTGATAATCTGACTTAGGACTGATTACTGAAAAATCGTTGATGAAAATTATTATTTAGTGATAAATAAAATGAACAAAATAAGTAACAAAATAAGTAATAAAATAAAAATAAAAGTATGACGAACTTATATGCAGCATACATAATATGTTTATTATTTGAACATGCTAGTATACTTTAAATCCATGATGATGATGGCAATAAAGTGAAGCAAGTTAAAAATTTAAATCATCCTGATTTAGAAATAGTTCATCTGGAAATTTATGGGAATTTGATCACTGAACTATAGAGCTTGGGAAGGAGGATTAAAAGGTTAGAGTTGGGACATTAAAGTGGTGGATTGACGAGGGAGGAAGTTGGGCCGAGAAGATTTGAAGAAAACTTGGTGAATATTGTGATTACGATTTAAATCTATGAAACCGAATTCTGTTAAATTTTTGTAAGCGAATTTTAGCGTGATATTTTTAATAAAAGTTTACCGACTGGTTTTTAAACTGTGTTAAAATAGTGGCAAAATATTTTAAATGTTGGGTGTTAATGCTAATACGTTAACCAATTCGATATAAATATATGATTTCGGCATTCTCTCAAAAAATGAACAGTAAAAAACGAGTCCATAGGTATTTTGAGTTGTTGAAATGTATTTAATTTTCAATTTTGGCAGTTCATCCCAAATGGAGACATTGTTCGGAATTTTTAAATATATGTATGCGAAATGGTTTGAGAAAGTAGTCCTTTAAAAAAAATTCCACATAAGTTTACAGTATTAATATGTTCCAACAGTCAATATAGATGTTCTCTTTGGTCCAGGTTTACAAAAACGGTTAAATTTTGAAGGCTGCTTTACTTACAATTAGAATTTTGTTTTGTTTCATCGTAAGCAATATTTGGATCCTTTTCTGTTTCCATGACTTCAATGGTAAGATGGTTTAAGAGTGATGATAAAGTTGTAATAAAATTCATGTTTACAAATCTTTACATAAGACAAAACCGAGTAAAATTCATGTGTTATAAGATTATTTGTATTTATAACTGTGAAGTAGTTTGTGATTATAATTATTTCGCTTTTGTGACTCAATAAAAAGTTGGGATATTAAATAGATAAAAAAGTAGAGTAAAACAACCCACTATTCTTTTATTTATTTGTTTCACGTGACAAAGCATTTCATTTTCTTCTTTGTTCTGAGTACTTTATAGGAAGCTTTTAGAGTTTGAGTTATAAGTCTCGACATTTGTGATGTTCCTGTATTTCCCGTTTTATTGCACGAATGCAATTGAGTTAAATATGATGCAAAAATAAGGCATGATATTCATGATAAATATAAAAGTTGCTAGTTAACCCATGAAATACATGTTCATGCTATATTGACTGAAAGAGATAAGTAAGTTTGATAAAGAGATTAAGAGAAACTATGATAAAGTGGTTGAGGAACAAAATTTTACAAAAATGGTATGAAAATCCATTACAAATACTTAAATCGCTTATGTTTATGTAGTGTAATATACATTTTTTTAAATTTCAACTAACAAGGTTTACTATTTGACTGCTAGGAGCTCCCAGCCAAATGAAATGAAGAAAACGACACTTTAAAACCTTCTGATCACGATTCTAAAATCATTTTACTGTAAAATTAATGTTTACTATTTTTAATCAACAACAAAAACAAAGCTCAGATGCGCAATTTACCTGCGTGCTAAAGTCAGCTGCTGCTTCCAGGCGCGCTCTCCGGAGAGTTTCCCTCCGCAAACGCAACTCACTTCTCTTCTTGGCTGGGCAGAGCAGCGGACTTAACACGCAGGTAAGGCGCGCGTCGGAGGCTTTGTTTTTGTTGTTAAATTAAAAATATTAAACATTAATTTTACAGCAAAATGATTTTAGAATCGTGACCAGAAGGTTTTAAAGTGTCATTTTCTTCATTTCATTTGGCTGGGAGCTCCTAGCAGTCAAATAGTAAACCTTGTTAGTTAAAGTGTTTAAATGTTCCAAAATGGAACTAACTTCTAAACTTACTGTTTCAGAAAAGGTTCATATTTATGCAACTGATCATTTAGACTGAATTTGTTGCCATAACAGTTTATATTGTACGTATGCCAAAGGTGTTTCGAAAATTACGAGGTCGTTCTAAATGAATTCTACCAATCATTTAAAATTGTAAACAAATAGTTTATCAAAACTATAGTTACGCGTTTTCTTGTAAAACCCATGATTTTATATGCGTGGTCCCATCTATCGTTCCACAACGAACATATGATGAACTAAATTTAGTCTTGGACAACGTTATTGGTATTTTTAAGCAAATGAAATTCATTTATAGAATGAAGACTTGTGCGATGAATTATTGTCTAAGCTTTTCGGTTCAGCACTACATCATAGCATATGATAGCATAAAATGTTGAGTTCAGACGTGTTGAATAATGATAAACACTGGCAGTTGAATTCGTAGTTATGCTGGCTCGTACAAATAATACAGCTTTTTTGGCTTTTTAAAATTTAGTTTAGATAGTCTTACATTGTATATCTCCTACTAAATTAATGACAAAAAATTTAGGCAAACTGTTAAAGTGATTCTTGTTGAGATTATCAAGACAAAGCCAATTAATTGATTTAGTCGGAATTTTAAAATAAAGCTGCTTAATTAGTAAACACTGGGGTGCAAGCATACACTAATTCTTATCGTTTATGAATATAGTGAATATATACGTCGTAGTAAAATGAAATGCCGCGCAAGCTACAATCTGTAATATTTTGTCTCGCTGTTAGACCTGAAGTAATGGGATGATATAGGAGTCCCAATAGTTTTATGCTGTGAAACCCTTTGAGTTGTGCTTGGACCCGAAGAAAAACTTGCCGTCGCTCAAATTTTTAAATGTAATTTCTTATTTACATAGCAAAAATAAGATACAAAAATTGGAATAAATAACAAATACAAATACATGTTATCCATACACAAAATACTTTCGTGTTTGGCGGTTCCATAAAACGAGTATGTTTTTGGAAAAAATAATTTAACTTTAATTTGATCAAATAAGAAATACAATCATAAAACAAAAACCTTCGAGCACATTACGTCCTATTTTCTGCGAAATTAAAACTAACCGTAAAAATGTTGATCACATATAAAAAACTTGTTTTTTTTCCTTGTAACGAGAATTTATAAGTATAAATGTAACAACTATTTCAAAAAAAATTGTATGATTAATAAATACCGGCACACGTTTCAATATTTCGACAAAATTAATGCGTTTAGGTAAAGTGTAGTACTACACAGTCTACAAGCTGTATTGTTTAGATTTATTATTGGACCAAAGTATTTTCTCATCTGGTCTACAGCGTCTTGAAATTGAATGATCCGTTGTAATCATCTTCGAAATTCCGCCAGACTATTTGTTGTACCGTGCTAGGGCTACGGATAAACAGTGAGATGCATTTGGCAATAAAAATCGATATAAACTCGTCAATAACTAATTTGGCTATTAATTTTTAGTTTTGGGTTTAATTTAACTTAAATTAAATTATTTTTTTGGCTCTTTGGCAGTTTAAAAAAATATATTTCGCCTAGTTTTCTCAAGTTATTGGCAGTTGTAAATTAGGTCTTCATTCTACAGTTGTGGGGAACTACCTATATTCTCTTGTGTCAACATTACTGGGATTTCAAACCCCGATGATACGTTATACAAACCAACTTTTTTGCGAGCATCAATGGTACCATTGCATGGTTTTGTACCTAAAAATTTGCGTTTTCCATGTCGTATATTGCTATATTGAAGTAACAAAATGTTCAGAGGTTACTCCCATATAGTATGCGATGACACTAGCTCGGTTATGGCCCAGAGAAACAAAATAAAAAGTTAAGCTTATTTTTTAGAAGTTTTGAACGTATATTTTCTTACAAACATAGTTCGTAATTTGATGGGGAAAAAGCAGAACGCAGGATATTAAGACTTAATTCTGTGAAACTTGTAATATGACCAATTGCCTTGTAAAACTATCGATACCGCTTAATATAAAAACAAGATGTCATTGTTTTATTTACAAAACGTTTTAATTTCGTTTTGATTGATTAAAAACTACTGGTATTTACTTATCTGCCACCACAAATTCCTGTAAAACAGTTGGATCAAACTGCAGAACTGTAACTTTGAGTGAAATCCTAAAAAATTACAAGTTTGCATACATTTTCAAGTGACAATAGTAGATTAGATTTGGAAGTCTTTCGTTCAACTATTTAAGTTATTGGAAAAGAACAAAGAGCATGCGTAGTTATAGTAATCTGTAAACATGGAAACAATTTCATAGGGAATTACATTTTTGAGCTTTAGTTGGTGTATTTAAACTCTTTTTGTTTAAAACTAATTTAATGTCCATACAACAGGTATCTTTCAAACATATTCATTCATACGATGATAACAGAGTTTAAAGGAATTTTATTCATTATTTTAATTTAAGTTACGTGTATTCGACAATCCATCTTGCCATTACGCAGGAAATTATCTTCGCACTCTATTTTTTAGCTTTTTTTAGCACTCTAAGAAAATTTGTCATTAAAAATACATGTGTGTAAAATCCTTACGAAATATGATGAAACTTTTACGTGGAGCTTTAGAGACACGACTTTTAATTATAAGTATTAAGTTGTTAGCTTTATATAATGTTTAACTAAGTAAGTGAACTGTATCTTTTTGTTGTATTTGTAATTACTCAAGCTCAAGTTACTTATTGCTACCTTAGTTTACAGTTTCTTCATAGCTATATGTGTACGAAAATATATAAATTTGGATGAAATAATCTTAACAAATTTTTTAAGTTTTTATCGAAAACTGGAAATTCAGCAAAAATATGTAAACTATATCCAGACCAAATGTCACCAGAATAAAGTGAAGTTTACATTCGAACATTTATTTAATTATCAAATATTTCTGAACTTCAAGTTATACTGAACCAAATAATTGTAATAGAAGAATATGTTAGACTATTTTTTGCAAAATAAATAAAATTCCTAAACCAAAGTTAACATGTTGTTGGCATGTATTGTTTAAAAACAAATCACATAAATATACATTTTTTTCTGTAATAGTGATCCGATTTGATTTCATTTGTTTGAAATATTTTTAGCCACAAATTTATAAACATGATTTACTATTTTTGGACATCAATGGAACCCATTGTCTCCAAACACAACCAGCTGTTGCCTCAAAACAGGTAAGAACGCCACGTTTGTGAACTGTGTTACGCATTGAAATTACATTTTCTTCAAAAAAACAGCAATCTTTCTCTTGTGATTTAAAAAAGTCTTTGTACCAGGTTATCTTCGATCATGAAAATTTCCTTCGAAACCTAATTAGAGACAATCGCTGCATCACTCAACATTAGTAACTGATAGAAATGCCAGTTCAATGACGGTTGATGTAGAAATGTCTTCTTATAATCCGGAGTACGATAACGTGGTAATAACTCCAGAAATAATTAAAAACGTTGTATTTGAATATGTGTCCAAAGTCAGTGTGGAGCATGCTTCATCAATTGATAATTTGGCCGATTTGCATTTAATGTCAAATATTTTAAAGAAAAATTTAACTCTAAGTTTCCATATGAATATATTTACGAGTTCGGGATTGTTCTGGCGAAAATATGTTTGGGTTGAAAGCTGCTCAAAATATGTTATTTATCACCCAAAACTAAAACTTACAATTAAACGCCGAAATGCAGTGCACATAGCAGAGTTTCAAAGTTTTGAACAAGTACTAGCATAGGGACCTACTAAAAGGCACCCCTTTGCAAATCCACCCCACTGACCACACCCGCACACCGCACACCGCACACCGCACA
>JAQFXM010004578.1:0-16824 GCA_034693345.1 Entomobrya multifasciata
GCATAAGTTTGATAGTATCGAATAAATGCATATAGATGCATAATTTTGAAATCGTTTTCACATAATTTTTAACGGCATAAATGCATAATCCCTCTTTCTCTGTTTATAACTTAATTTAAAGTAATTGAGTGACAGTTTTCCAGTTTACTTGATAAGCAGCATAAGAGTGATGACTGGTGACTACGTAAATCTATGATTGTTCAGGCTGGATCAAAGTCGAATTAAAAACTGGTTTTGTTGTGATTATGATATCTTTATCATCGCGGCGTCGTGTGCGAATTTATTACGAATTGATTATCAAGCATGAGTATATATTGTATGTATATCATTTTCATAGCCCACTTATTACAATTAAATCACTATTTATATTATAATCTCATTACTTACTCATTAGTCGGCTGGGTTCCAAATTTTTATAAAAATTAACACGAATACAGTAATTTAAACACGTAACAAGTGTATATTATTATGTGGATGGATATACACACATATGAATTGAGATGAATCGAAACCAAAAGAGCATTAAACTTCTGACCTAAATTTCCACCGTATTATGGTATTTCCACTTCCCCTGTAGCTGGGAAATAAAATTTGGAAGTGTATATAAACAAACTTTCAACAAAAAATATGTACTTGATAAATAGCAACCGAATTTTTTTGTTCCTGTCCGCATGAAAGATATGAAATGCATGTAGTCCAATTGCTCTTGTCAAAACTCCAATGCCAGATATACCTGTGTAACACCTTTTAATTCAGATTTAGTAAATTGATTTCGCCGAAAATTGGTTTGCTGTCATCGTCATCACAAAAAGATATCATTAAATAGCTACATGTGGTACATACATGCAGTTTCATGTTTTCCAGCAAAGTGACCTGCCTTATTAGACAAATTTTTCACATTACAAAAATCATCATTATCAACTTTTAATTCGAAACAACATCCCTTTCAATTCGAAAGCTTGAAAGGTTGTGCATGTGCATTCATTGTCGTCTTTAGGAATAACGGCCACGTCACATAAACAGACCAAACTTGAACATGTGGATGACTCACATCATGATGTTCGAAGATTATTCAAGAAAAAGGCAAAAGGGAATATAGACTTTATGTGGAAAAAATATTTCTTCAAGGTACATGTTATAACTTACAAATACACTCTTTTTTGCTGGTATAAATAATATCATATCTGTCATGACATGTATGAACCATAATTTAACTGTAAAACTAACAAATAAGCGTTTCATTTGTTATATTTATATATGTAGTATAATGTTGTCAAAATTTATTGTTGTATCTGTATAGATTATCAAAAAGAACTGGAAAAGGTTGATTTGCCACCATTGTTGACTTGTTGACTGTCACACAGTCACACTTGAATAATGCGTACTCGGCAACTTTTTTCGTTTATCAGTCTCAAACGGTTAACCATACTAATCATACTATTTTTTTTCAGTGAATTCATAGTGCTGCCTTGATAAACGGAATAATATTGTTGCCTGCTTTGCTCCTGTTTAATCATTTTTTCGGTAAACAACACTTCGATAATCAAAACAATGTATAAAGTTTATAATATGCAATGACACCAATAATAATGCTACCTTAATCACCAAATCATTATCATCCTCACAGTTTTGAGAACCAAAACTTATAAAATGGTACAAGTTTACTTATATAGGTATGCGCATACATATATAAATGAATGAGCCTAATAATTTTATACATAAGCTACGCTACTTAAGCTGGAGAAAAATGTTTGTCTGCTTTTGATTCCCTTTTTCAAACAATGATTTTGTTTTTTACTTCTTTCCATTGTTTTTGCATGATGTCACATAACTGTTGATTAGGGTTAACCAACAATTTATTTAGGAGAATCAATGGAAAATTCATAACGCGTTTTACTGTAAAACTCGTTATGTATGCGTCATACATAAATACCAAAATGTACACAAAAACAAAAACTTGAAAGTTGAAAGTATTACAATAAATTATTTTTAGTGCTCTTTCTACGATATCTTTTGAAATGGAAACAACCTTATTTATATACATCATTAATGCTAATACCAGCTAAAAACTGATAAGCCGTCGTTTGATCAGCTTAGCTTCGAGTGATCATTGCAATCATAATCATCATGAGCCAAAAAATAGACATCTCGTTTAAGCCGGATAAGGGTTTGGGTTGAAAAAAGAAGAATTTTCGTTGGTTTTCGGTAAGCTCTTCAGAGTTTGATTTTTAAATATGGCTGGTTTATGTACATTTATTTAGGTATTCAGTATTTGAGAGTCAGAACGAGAACTGAGAACTAACTGGAAAAGACAACGAGATGGGAATGATGGGATAGGATTGTTGGACATGTATGGATGTACAGATAGATAGATATGCTGCGAAATGGCATGAAAGAAAGGGAGTTTATAAAGTTTGAACAAACATTTACTTATTATCTTTTAACGTACCTACCTAAACGGTTTGAAATTGAAATATATTTTATAATATGCATAAATGATATATTATGGTATTGTAAATGGGATGATTGTGATTTTGTGTGGAATTGATGAAGATACCCATATTGATTACCCATATTACACATAATCTTTACGTGAGCTGGGAACTAAAATGACAAAGAGGATAAAGTACACAGACAGGAGCTTTTTGAGTAAAGCTTCGTTTTCATGAGTTGGTAGTTTTAATGATTTGTGATTTTATGAGCTCTCTTGAATTTCCATATCAGTCGTTATATTATTGTTACAACTGCTGCAGTGCAGGCTGAGGTGCAATTGCACAATTTATACAGACTTGTTATACCTCCTTCATTTCAAACGGGATTCATTCCACCCTACAGCCATCATCATCATCGTCAGCATCATGCAGGCACTCACGGCGATATACGCAGTAAATATTTTAGTTTTATTTTGTAAACTTTTCAATTTTCAGAAGTAAATTAAGCCTCCACTCTATTTGGCATAAAAATGTTTACTTTTGGCCATCTTGTCAAGATTTCGCACACACACTAGTGTGAATCCAAAATTCAAATGGAAAATATTTTAAAATCAAGTTAATATGGACGCATTCTAATGGTTTTGTTCTTGGAACAAATTATCTGTTATTTTATTTTCCCCACAAATCCCTTGAAAAATGTCTCTACGAGACTCCCCCTTGGGGAAGTGTACCAGTGTCAGTGTTCCCATTGAAAGTGCTCAGACAACTAACAATAATCACAGCGTTCTAAGTAGTTCTTCCAAATCTCCGCCTGCACCGCCACCGGAAATTCTTCTTAATAATCTCAATATTTCTTCAAGTAAATCCAGTGTTTCCAATAAAGCTAGTTGTAATAGTATTAATACGACTTCCACAACTGCCAGTAACAATAACGCACCAAGCAGTAGTGGAAATCAAGAGAATTCTCAAAGTGCCCCAAGTTCCGCAGGGGAAGACGATACCAAGCAGACGGCATACTCATCATCATTTTCGAAATCTCGTAATACATTTTTTCAACGGTTGCATAAAATACCCCGTCTTTCAAGAGAAGTACAGATTGACATAGAGGATAACGAGGATAACGACAATAACGAAAACGACAGTGACCAGGACTTAGATGAGGATATTGGGAATGACCAAACTGATGACCTAAACGGTTCCGCAGAACATAACACTTTATTGTTTAGAATAGGCCGTGGTAGTGAAACAAGTGAGACGTTAAGATTACCTGGAATATTTTCAAACGGTCGAAGAATATCGTCAACGGACAATCTATTGGACGGGGAAATGAGTGAGGAAAAGCTGCTAAAAGCGCTTGAAGATGATGAGGCTAGGGATTACGTGCCAAGTCCCATTAACTATAGATGGAGAAAAACTTCTGAGAGTAATGGTTTGAACAAGAGCCCAAGAACACCACTTAGAAGTTCAAAGTCCTCCTCAGCATTACTTGGAAACAGACAACCAACTTTGGGACAACCAAATAATTCGTTATGGATGTCGCATGATTGTGCGGATGATTACTTGAAACATGAGTGTGACGAAAAGTGTTCATCGGCTTTGCATATGGCGGTCAAAACTGGGAATTTGGATGAGGTGGAGATCCAACTGGAGACAGGGGCTGATCCAAATGCCAGAGATTGCTATGGCCGAACTCCATTACATTATGCTGTGACAATGGGTAAGCTATCAAGCACATAATGACTCATCATTTTTTTGCATTTTACATTTTTAATACAATTTTCACCGAGAAATTCTTTACTTTTTTTGAGGATAGGTTGCAATTGCGATTCATGTACTGCTACCGCAGCACGGTGTACCCAGCTTCTGGTAGATTCTGCCAAGACAGATATTGACAGTCAAGATAATCAGGGGGAAACGCCGTAAGTAAATCGACCTTTTTTGGGTTCGCATATTTTGAAACAAGTTTATGCACATCATGCAATACACATGCTATTTTTATCGAGGACTACGTGCATACAGGATATTCAGTATTCATTTTTTATTCCCGTCCCGTCCAATCCACCGTCACCGTCACCCATGTTCACTGAAGACAAACAAATATCAATATTTGAGGTTGAAATCTTCAATCAATATTTGTTTAAATGTAAAAAATTCTTTTGTATTTTATCGAAGCATGTTTGCATACAATAAGGTATTTCTTACGGTCAAGAAGATAAGTAGGCAAAATAATGTAAAATATGGTTTGGAAGGGGATGGTAAATGCAACGTTTTAAAATATGCAGAGAAAGAAAGGACGAGAAAATTTGGGGAAACCTTTGTTGAGTTTTGGTTGTTTCATGTACAACAATATTTCAAGATGGAAAGTTTTCAAGATTTGTTTGTTTATAAGTCACGCCTCCGATGGAGGTCAAGTGGATAAATTTCGGAAAATGAGTTGGTGTAAAAATTGATGGAAAAATTGTAAGATGTTTTGGAAATGAATGTAACGAATTTTAAATCAAAGTCTTGTAACTTAAATAATAATTCTATTCAAAAGGTTACACTTGGCTGCGGAAAATCAGGCAACAAAATGTGCATCCATATTGCTGTACAGTGCAGCAGACGTTTCGATCAAGTAAGATAAAATCACATGACAAGCCGAATTATGAAAACACTCGTGATGATGGCTCACTAATATTCAGAACAAAAAGTTAATATGCAATGTCATAAATAAACAACAGGTCAAAAGCTGGAGTGAAAGCACTAACGTTAATGGTAGAAAAGATTCCTGATGCAATGGACAGTCTCCTAAATCGAGCCGTGGCCATTGAAAAATATGATCCAACAAATGTCAAATGTGAATTGAAACTGGACTTTGGGTAATTATCCAAATGATTTATGCATACAATATACACGACGATTAATGACATGATCATGAATCATGAGAAAACATTTAAACTAAACTTGTGATCTATTGAAAATTTCTAACATCTTTTTTGTGTAGAGCGATTGTGGGGTATTCTGAAACGCGTGGATATTCACAAAGAAAAGGAAAGATAAGTAATGGTATAAATGGGGATGGAAATGGGAACGTGAAAGCACGGAAGGAAATGCAGCTCCTGACGTTAATTCTAGATTGCAGTAGTTCCGCAAGAAAAAAGATACTGACGCATCCACTCATCGCGATTTTTCTCTATCTCAAGTGGAAATGTGTTCGCACAGTTTTCTGGTTGACGATTCTTTTGCACGTGAGTAAATTTACCAGTTGCGTAGTCAAAATTCAATTAGGCTCATTTTTCTTAAATTTTAACTTTTTCAACAGGTTGTTCTTCTAATGCTGTACACATTATATATTCTGGACGTCTACTTGATTAGTTGTCCATACCGCCCAAAAATAACGGAACCCGCGGCAGTGAAAGCAGCAAAGGCAGAAGGGAACTTTCTTCAAAGCGACAATTCGACGTATCGAGCCGAGTTTATAAAGTTTTCCTGGTTTGAATTTTCACCACAACTTCAGGAACTTGGAACAATAAAATCTAATTTGTATGGTAGGTGTATTCATTTCTTCTCTTTGCTACTTTTGCAGAAAAATTAATTTGAGGTTTCATTTTGCCATTAGATGGATGTCCTTTGGAAATTGGGCCAACAGTGAAATCAGTGCTATTACTAGCGCTTACCATTTTAATGGTCACCAATGAAGTGTTCAAAATGTTACCCGCACCGAGATCATACTGGAAAAGGACAAATAATAGACTACAATGGACACTCTTTCTTTTCATATTTTTGACCTCGTGGCCTGTGTTCATGTCCCATCCGAATATAAACTTTTGGCAGTACCAAGCTGCAGCGGTAATAACCAAAAAAGCCAGTTACTTATTTTAAATCAATGGTAAATTTACTAATGAACTAATGGTCATGTTCCGGTAATTATTTAGTTTGGACTATTTTTGGCATGGGGGTTGATGTTATCACAAATCGGAAAGTTTCCAATACTTGGACTCTATGTTGAGATTTTGACAAAGGTAAATGCTGACAAAGTTATGACTGCGTACTTGGTAATTTTTTGACTAAATAGATTACAGGAGGCAACGATTAATTCGATGCTTAAATGAAAGTGATCACTAGCAATAGAAGCACTAGTTCTAGTAGCATATTCAAGAGTATTCAGTCAGACTCGCATCTATTATGTATACTTGTATACTATGCAGTCTGAAATGAATTTCAATGGTGGTATATGTGATAATTAAATTGATGCATGAATTATTTCAGGTTTTGAAAAATTTCGGCTTCTTCATGGTCACATATGCGTCACTGCTAATGGCATTTGCCCTAGCTTTTTGTGTACTCTTTCCTGGTGTAAGTAACGTAAAAGGATTAAAATACATATTTATGAACATTACAGCCTTAAATGGAAAATTAACAAGCAGTGTTTATGTAACAGAATGCTCCATATTCATCTATTCCATTGGCGATTTTGAAAGTATTGATGATGATGGTCGGAGAAGTTAACTACGAAGACTTGTTTTATGGCAATGAAGAGAATCCTGTAGATGATTTGCTGTACCCTGTAAGAATTTTCTTATTGGTCACAAGAATGATTTAACTTGGTAATGCATGGTACACACTTATTTCTTTAAAACTCTTTTTAATTAGATTACTGGACATTTTCTTTACGGAGCTTTTGTCATTATGATAACCATTGTGCTTATGAATCTTCTCGTGGGTCTGACTGTCAGCGATATTCAGGTATCTTAACAAAGTTCCCTCAATCATTTAAATTCACATTCAGCTTTAAATTAGCTTAGAGCTCATTCCCATCTCCTAAATAGAGACGCCAATTTCATATACAGGGCTTACAAAAGGATGCTGAATTGACCCGACTTTCTCGGCAAATTGGAGAAATTTCCCAGTTGGAATCTTTCGTGTTCTCAAAAAGAGTTCAGTCATTCCTTCCAAATTCATTTGCAGCCTTTCTGAGAGAATCAGTACTTGTCGTGAGACCCAAGAATAATGATAGTATACATGATAAACAGGCGACTAGCCCAAAGGATTTCAAGGATAGGTATGAAAGGATGCTCATGTTTTATTTTAAAGGAAGCAGATAAATGTTTCCAGTTTCCACTTTTAACCTCCAATTTGTAAATTTTACAGCAGTTGGTATTTCCACCTCCGGCCAAATGACCCCAACGACAAGACCATCCCTGAGGATTTGAAAGTAGCTGTTTTGAGAATCGCCGCAGCCCGTCATCGCACCAAGAGAACAAATCGCTGCACCAAAAATTTCCACCGTGGTACAACCGCACCTGCAACTCCCCTTTTGGAAGAGTATCAGAGATATGCCACCACACATTCCGGTGCTTCCGGTTGGTTACCTCCTCCGTATCAAAGAATTTACAGTAGAGGAATTGATCCAACAATGAAGGGCCAGCAAACTCCTATTGCAACGCCACTCCAAACTACTGCTGTACCTGCTGTGCCCCCATGGGCCGCTACAACGAGCAACAGGACTAGACCAGCGCCTTCTACAATTCGTGATCCACCAGAATATACATACTTCATGAAAAGGTTAGAGGAGAAAATCATGGATAGAATGAAAATTCAGATGGATACGCTATATCAAAAGATTGAAGACAAGATGATGACAATGCAGTAATTATGGATTGACAAAACTAGAATGCATTTTAATTGAACAATTGAGATGCTGATGTGAGAGATCAAAAAATACTAAAATCAAATGATTGTTTAAGCTAGTTTTTGTTTAAATGTATATATCATTCGAGCAGTAGCAGCGTTATAATTTATTTCATGTATAAAATACTGCACTGGTTTAGCAGTATATAGGCAATATAATATACTTTCGTTTCCCTAAACCCTTAACATTTCATTTTAAAACTTAACGCATTTTAAATTTAATCGCTTTGGTAACAATTAATGAGTTCTTGTAGTATTATTTCTAATTCAATATCACTATACAGTCATTTGTATATAAAAAGTCTTCAATGTCATGTCTTACATAATAAGACTACCATTCACAGGGCCAAAAAAATATTTGGCTGAACTAACTATCATGAGAACAATTTTTTAACTGAAAGTAATAATTATCAAAACTAGAGTTTATACAAATAACGCATAGAGTAGGTTATTTATACTAGTATTATATTATCCACCACTGTCATTAAACTAGCACTTAACAATCAGTACACTTGTAGTAGTATAAACTTGAGTTGCATTATGAATATTTCTTCCTACGTTCATATACAGTCAAACAGACTATAATTCATAGAAGCTACAAAAATACCAAATAATATGATTGTACATGAGTATTACTAATAATCATTGTATAATAAATAATGAAAGATTCGATTACATTGTTATTTGATCAGTGACATGATAACGCGTCTTGTTATAATTTTCTTTATCATTTACCAACACCGCTAATTTCTTCCTCCCACGTTCTACACGAGCCAAATAATTTATTAAACTCATTAATATAGCTTTGTACAATCCGAGGTTCAATTGTGATCATCACATTTTCATTGTTGTTTTCCACGCCCTGATAAACATAACAATTTCAACATTTAGTACACACATATTCCATGGATGATACCCAACAACTTTTCATGATTTTTTTCGTATATACCTGTCTTGTCCAATTAAGAGATCCAGTGATTACTGCCTCTTCGTCAATGATGGCAAATTTATTGTGCATCATGAATCCATTCCTGTTCAATCGGACTGGAATGCCTGGCGAAAACACAAAAAAAAACACAGTACTGATTACCAACCAAATTACAATTACAAATCGCAGTTATGCAGTTTATTTAAAAGGTTACACAAGGGTAAGTAGAAGCGGAATAAACTTACCATGACGTGCCAACTGAATTATCCCTTTGCTGTTGTGTGCTGTCCACGTATCATATTCACTAACGATTTCCACTACCAATCCTTCGTCAAACTTTTCCCGGATACAATCACTTAACTGGTAATTAGAACACAGATACATACAAATATAAATAGAAGTTCTAGCCTTTTGAAAATAAGACTTCAATTGTTTAATCGGAGAATCCGGCTTTGAAGGACAGGTGCCAGGAAAAAAAACAACATTGTTCCAAATCGCAGGGGGTTTTCTCTCATGTAACAATTTGATCGCCTCACTATTCATGTCTGGAGGTTCCAGTTTGTAGCCCTTCTTGATCGCCCATTTAGGCATCACAAAAGGTCTCTTTTTAAATACTTTCTTTTTTGGTTTGGGATTCGTCCCTTTGTCCTTGGTACTACTGGAATACAAATAGTACAAGATACCACTGATCAACGCAGTTCCGAGTGTAATTGTATACATTGTCAAGTTATCTGTCACTGGGCTCATCTTAAAAACAATAGGATTCGGTAAATAATTTTTTTCAGGCAATTCAATTCAATTAATGCTACAAAATATCACAAAATGTGTTGCTAATTTTTCAGCGTTCTACTCTAAACCTTCTTAACCTTAACTTTTTTCTGAAACAGTTAAATTGTCAAACTCTTGATTCCTTGGCATGCAGTTGTTTATTGGTGATTGGGGGCTTGACGCTCGTCGATCTATTTGTTGTCATTTTATGTGCGTGGGTCCATAGTCCATGGTTCACTCACATTGATATTCCATCATATTTATGCATTCTGTACTCCCTTTAATACACATGCTTGTACATAAAAACACATCACCTTCTCGCTGTTCCGTATTTAGCTATCAGATGGTTGCACATTCTGCTGCAGAGCACCTGTTGTAACTTTGTGACTGGACTGAATCTCAAAGTGAAGTTGTATTCAACATTGTTTTGCCAACTGTCAAAGTATCCATAAAAGCTTGTCACAAGTCACAGTCATTCTGAATTTCCAAAAATTCCTTCAACAATCATACACCTACACAGTGCGCTGAATTTTGTAATATATCAACATTAAAATTCTAATAACCATACCTTATATATAGCCTATGATAACTAACAAAGGAAGTGGAAATGACCAACCAACTCCGGAACCTGCCGTTTCGGCATCCACAAATAGGCACATTTTTTCAAGCACAACCAAAGCTGGAAAATCCATACTTAGGAGATGGGTTGCTACAAAGGCTTCTCAGAAGACTTGTTACCGATGATGAGGTAATAAAAACCACAACGTAACGTAAAACTGATATATAATACATCAAACATCCATGCAAAAAAGTGTTAGGTACTTGGTCATGGTATGGTACTCGTCTACCCGTGTCCATGTAAGTGCTTACAGAAGACATGGGCATTTCTGGTGAGTGTGAATTTTGAAGGGGACTACCTTTTTCTTGGAAAAAAAATCCTTTCAATTGTGATACGCTTGAATTGGTGGGTAGTGATCCTATCGGGTTTTTTGATGTTCAGGCTTCCTTTTCGTTGAACACTTAAATAATAAAAACGAAGACGCTGAATTGGATTTAAAAGTAATGAGGCAACTGGTGACCATAAAATGCGATATATCAGCAAAACTGAACTTGAAAGTTCATATGTGACGCTGCTAGATCAAAGTGGAAGATTAACTTGTCTGGCCTAAAGTCTGGTCATGCATGGTATGGTTATGGTTAACCAATTTAAAGTAAAAGTACACAAAGGACATCTAAAGCAAAACTTTACACGCATTATTTTCTAGCTGTTATTTTAAATTATGCGATTGTGAAGTTTTGTCAGTGTCCTGTGCTGTGTGTTTTGGCAATGAACTCAAAGAACTACGTACAACTTTCATCATAAATTCATAGAATTCCGCCTTCTTAATGTTTTCTTTAAGATTACTTAACATTGCATTTATATATTGCTACACTTTCACCATCGCCTACATTCTTTATTTCATGGAATTTTCATTTTGTTATGAAACCTTTGTTGAAGTATATACGCCTTCGCTTTTGTTTTTTGCTCCTTACAGGCATATAACGAAATGCATACAGATCTTTCTCGCTTTGGTGAACGTATTCGCACAGAAATAGACGTTTTGGGAGATGAATGTGAGAAATATCCACCACAACTGGTGCAATATGACCCATGGGGTAACAGGATAGATGACATAGGTATTGTTTTTCTATACTGTCATTCACTGTTTCCAATTTTATTACTTGGAGAACATTATGGTGAAAAAGTATATTGCAACAGATTGTTAAAAACGAAACAGGCTTTTCATTACCGAGTAAAAGTATTACTTTCCCTTTTTTCAGTCACGTGTAATGGGTGGAAAAAGCTTAAGGACATTTCCGCAGAAGAAAAACTTATCGCATTAGGATATAAGTCCAAGTATGGTCCACAGTTTGGAAGATTACATCAGTTTGCAAAGCTGTTTATGTTTAGTCCTGCTTCTGGTCTTTTTTCTTGTCCTTTGGCCATGACAGACGGAGCTGCGAAATCAATTAAGGCAAGCAGCAGATGTCAGTGTCAACTATTCAAAAAAATATGACACTTTCCTCTTCACAAAATATGCTTAGAATTTTTCTATTTGCAATAAAAGTGAAACGGTGACACTTTTATCTTGAAAAATGTAATGATGAAACATTCATATGAATGTTCCACTCACCCTTTCCAGGTTTTGAAATGCCAGTCCTTGGAACACGCTTATGAAAGTCTCACATCAACAGACCCTTCCAAGTTTTGGACATCGGGGCAATGGATGACAGAAAGACGTGGTGGTTCTGATGTTGGGTCTGGAACAGAAACGGTGGCTGTTAAAGTGGATGAGATAAGTGACACGAAAATATACAAGCTTCATGGATATAAATGGTTTTCCTCAGCGACTGATGCGGACATGGCACTCACATTAGCTCGGATTGCAAATCCAGATGGGTCAGTAAAGTCGGTCAGTAAAAATAAATGCACATGTACATAATATACGCATGCAAAGTTAAAGTATCTCCTTTTAACATTAATTTTGCACACATGCAATCTTTTTTGCAATAAAAAATGTAAATGGAAAGTTAAGAAGGAATGCATACTATTTTGGAAAAACGTGTTTTCTATACAGCTAACTTACTTACTCTATAGGGATCCAGTGGACTGTCAATGTTTTTCGTGAAACTACGAAAAGAAGATGGCTCTCTAAATAATATACAAGTGATGAAGCTAAAGAACAAATTGGGAACTAAGCAGCTTCCAACTGGAGAGCTACTTTTGGATGGTACGGAAGCTGAGCTTGTCTCAGATGAAGGGCGAGGTGTAGCCTCCATTTCACAAATGCTCACAATTACTCGTATCCATAATGGAACAGCGAGCGCATCTTACATGAGAAGGTCAATACTTTTTTTTACTTTTCACCGTTACTCTTCAATTTACACAGTGAAAATAAACATAAATTTGAGTCAAGTTAAATTTTCTGTAACTTGATAATATCACACAGCAGCTATACAGACAACAGATAAAATATGTAGTAATATTAGCCCAGGCTTATGCTATAAAACAGATTTAAATACTATTAAAAACTTGTTGTGTTTTCACTACAGAATAGTAAGCCTAGCTCGAGACTATAGTAAAAGAAGAGTTTGCTTCGGACTACCTATTTGTCAATACCCCCTTCATGTGGACACACTCGCTTCACTGGAGCTCGAAACCAGAGCTTGTACTGCGCTCGTCTTCGAAGTGGTTAGGTAGGCATGCTATCATGTCAAACTGACTTTCTTTCTAAATATGACATGCATAATTTCTTCATGATGCATGAATGTCCTTGAATGACAATCCATCCATGTATCCAAATATTCAGTAAATCCCGTCAAGCGTAAAAGTATATTATGCAGCCCAGTCTTAATAAACAATTAAATAACAAGAAGGACAATGACCGCGTCATCACTGACATAATTAATTAGATTTAGGGCTTTATACATGTCATAACATGTCTTTTGCTTTTCCTCTATTGAAGGCTTTTAGGCAAAACAGAAGTAGAAAGTGACCGAAAAACTGAAGAGGATTTCCTATTACTTCGTCTTTTAAGCCCTATAATGAAATTGTATACGGGTAAGAAGTGCGTTCCTGCGGTGTCCGAAGGTCTTGAGTGTATTGGAGGACAAGGTTATATAGAAGACACTGGAATCCCTAGACTCTTACGAGATGCCCAGGTAAAATAACAATGTTAACAGAGTAAAGAAACTTATAGGAAATTGATTCCAAATCTCAATTCCCACGATAAAGTAAACCATTTCGGCTCAATTTTACTTAAGTCAATAGATTTTGTACAGAATGTGTAATGTGTACACTGTATTGTATATATGATGTGATATGTGATAAACTGTAGGTAACTCCTATTTGGGAAGGAACTACAAACATTTTATCACTGGATGTCTTGAGAGCATTCGGGAAATCGAAAGGAGAAGTTATACTAGCTTGGGAAAGGGATTTGAAGAAACGTCTACAAGATAGTGTGGCCCTTAGACCAGAGCTGGAAAAACAGGCTGGACGAGTTTCTCATGAACTTAAGAAACTCAAACAAATTTTACAAGGGCAAATGGTGAGTGTGGTTATGTATGTCTAGGCGCCCATTTCGCAGGAATTAGTTGCATAAGATAATCCATTTATTTATCTTTGGAAAAATTTCGTTGCTTTTGTCCCGTCTCAAGGTTCAAGAAAGGGAAGCGAGAGTTCTGGCGTTTTCATTTGCTGAGTTAACAATTGGTAATTTGATACATAGCTGTGATTCGCCTTCGTAATGGCAAATTTGTAAATGCGGAAAATGATAGTTTATTGCTCTCAATTAACTTTACTTATATAGGAATGCTACTAATTGAACAAGCTGCTGGAGAAACCTCGTCAAAATCTGATATGACCGCTGCTTCGCGATGGACTGCACAGTTGCCAGATATTGAACAGAAATTTAGGTTGTTACAAGACTCGGAAGGAATTGCAAAGGACAATTCCAATGAACTAGTTTTTGATTGCTACATGGAATAAATTTTGAATTTGTTATTTTTATTATCAAAACGTGACCTTTTCGCGAATAAAGACAAACATAAAATAAAATAAAAACATGCACAATGTACGTGATATTATTGGTTGGTTAAATATAAGTAAAATTACATAAGCTATTTATTTCGTCCGGTTACACAAACTGTTTTTCAGATGTATGTGTATCTTGAAGACTTCGTTGTGAAAAGCAATAAAGTTAAGATAAGTTGAACAGGTTTACAAAGTAAACCTTAGTGAACGTTACCAATTGCAGTTTTTTCGTAGTAACATACGCATTCAATTCAATATGGTTGTAAGCAATGACGCTGAAGCAAAGCTTTCATCTCTAACCTGAACTATTACATTCATCTTTAGTTCGTGCAGAGTATCATAATTTGAAATCAGCGTTGCATTATATTTCGGAGAGCAGTGCAGCATAAATTGGAAATCTAGTACGCGAAAAAATCAGTTGGTTTTGTGAAAACACTTCCTGATCATGGCCACAATTCCGTGCTACTTTACTTTTAGAAATTCTATCGTATCCTAAACTATTTATTTCTTCGTGTACTTTCAATTTCAAGATCTAAAGAAACTTGTCTACAAGCCTGTATACATACTTAAGATCTCTCAAACTTTCTTAAGTATTTTCAGTTTGGATCACCACTCCAAGACTGAGAATTGCCGTAACTACACATATTACTATTATGATTTTAGCAACTCAAATAGCAAAAACTCTTTAAAGGCATAATATAGTTTCTACAATACTTGTATCATAATACATAATTGAATCGACTTGAATGCACATCAAAATCAGTTTCTCTGATTGCCCCGAAATCATTTCGCAACTACATATAATGAATGGGTGGTGAAAGTTCTGGAAGCATCATGAAGCAAAGATATAATGACAAAAAATTTAATTTTGAACTTACTTGCAGTCTCTACTTTTGAGGTTGCTTCACAAGTTTTCTCGTTTTTTTTTGAGGATCCGGAGAAATATATTCTGTCAATCAACATCTTGCAACACAGATTACACATTAAAGGAAATTACGTTAAGTTGAACACATTATAATGTAAATTTCCTTTCCGAGTTGTATTTTAGTATGTTGTATTGTAAGTCAAAATGCTAGGCATTACATATATAGCACCGGATACAATTACTCTTAACTTTGTTTGTAATTGCTCAAACTTTTCTTTAACATGAATATTGCTTTTTTTGCAACATAATATATCTTAATATATGTTATGTTCAATGTAAGAATAGAATGAAATTTTTTCATTATAAAATGTTTGCAATACGGAAAGAGAATTGAGAACTGAAATGGAATGGAAATCTTTGATTTTGCGTGAGGCAAGAATGTTTTCAGATGGGTTACTTTATCTCCTTGACTTCAACACTCTACCCATAACAAGTACGCTAAAAAGTAAATGCATTTTTGAAGACGGCTCAATTTTTTTAAATTTTCCATCTGAAATCAGCGTAAAAACGCGTTTCCATTGATACAAAGTAACCCATTGCTTGAAAGCATTGTCTTCACTTCCCTCTTGTTATTTTCAACAGATTTCCTATCTGTGTTTTAGCATATCCCTTAATACGGAATACTAGACTTACATCATGTGTTTACCTTGAGTAATAAGTGTTTTTCCTCTTTTTCAAGATGCTCTTTGTTGAAAACTGAAAATATACAACAGTTAGTAAAAAACGCATATCCAAAGTTTTGAGAGTTTTCAAACGAAACAGAAAATTTATATGATATGGTTCGGGTCTGGTACCGACATAAACATCTAAGATTTTCAATATAAACCAAGTTCGCATATATACAATACATAGTATACATTTTTTGTTGAACATCTTACATGATCTTATAAATCTCTTTGAGATCAAGAAAATGCCGACCATACATAAAGTGTCAGTCGCAAATATGTTACTCTGGTTTATTTTTTAATTTGGTATCGTAAACTGACGGATGGATGGTTAGTACGTAGGTAATTTTATTAGAATGTTTACCAAATCTTTTAACCTCCATAACTCGTCGTCGTAATCGTAATCAATCGTTTAAATACATTCAACGAAATGTGTATTTAGTCAACTAAATGCGTTTAGTGCTTTGTTAAATAGTGGAAATTCCAAAACAAACAATAGATAAAACTGACTGCGTCAATTAACTAGTCACCAACCACCACACTAGTTTATACCTGTCGTAAAGGTTAGCTTTTAGCTTTCATCTTGTTGTGGGCACGGACATTTTAAATTAAATTAATCTAACCTTAAATAGCACAAAACCATTAACTGGAAACAGGATAACAAGATAAGTGAGATTCCTAGTATTAACGTAGTAGAATCTAAAACATCTCTCATGTAATGTGACAGGGAGCGAATATAAAGAGGAATCTTTTGTTTTATTGCCATTGTGCTGATTTCTGGAGAAAGTAACTTCCACATTTGGTTGCTTTCTGTACACATACTAAATACATACAATTCAAACAGATGGATTGTTTTTTTT
>JAQFXM010004579.1:0-16823 GCA_034693345.1 Entomobrya multifasciata
TTGAATTCCAAAATTATAATTTACCAATTTTTATAATGCAGCACTAAGCGTAGTTTATATCTTAGCAGGATTTATTCTGAAAAAAATGGATGAAACGAAAACGCGGTGAGTGTGCTACGATTGTGCATACCCATGGGATGCAGGATTAAGCATAATATTAAGTGAGCATCTTTGGTTTTTGTTGGCTTGCTTGCCGTGTGGTGTAGGTACCTTAACCTACGTTAAGAAAATCTAGGTTTTTTTGTTCTATCGACTTTCTCAGTTTGCAAAAAGAAACCATATTAGTGGCGTGGCATCTTCATTTTTCCAACTTGCAGAATTAAATTTTTGCATTCCATTAGCTATTCCCATTTATACTTTTGGACTAGAAACTCCCAAGAATATTTTTACGCATAGAGTAGTCAAAATAGTATGTATTAATAATTTTTCATGAAAGAGGAATAGGTGGTTGCACTTGCTTTGCGTAGGTCTTCATATTCACGTGTCTTCATCAACTCATCATTATGAAAGAAATTAGAAACACCCACGTACCCTCTTCCATATTAGCAGCTCTGATTACTATACGTAATTTATGCTTTTGCAATTAAAGCATTGCATAGAAAAGTAGAATTATCTTCAGACATTTTTCTCTCATCGTCATCACTTTGCCACCATAATCTTGTAAATTCCACACAAAATCAAACATTCTTGATTACCACTCCCTCATCTACTCTTGGTTCAGCTTTGTGGCTTCTTGGGTCGGTGGGTTGGTCATAATGTGCATAGGGACGGTTATGACGATAGCCAAGAAATGATGACGAAAAAGAGCAAAAAACAGGGCAAGTGTCTGCTCTAAAACCATCATCATTATCATCAACATAAAGTACAGAAAGAGGAAGGAAAACAGCATTTACAGTTCAGATCAAGATCAGACGACACTGCCAAAAGAAAAAAAGAAGACATTTTTATATGAATTAAATCACAGCGAATGAGACATGGTACAAGTGAACACGAGCGTAAAAAATCGTCGTCACTTTTAATGAATAAAATGTTTCTATTCTTTACACACAGGCCATTCTTTATCAACATCATCATCATCATCATCGTCTTCCTTCACTCTTTCAGCTTTGCTTGTATTTATTATAGATAGACGTAAGCAAAAATTGAGTCGTCAATCAGTTCAGTTCAATGCTAAATTTTCTGGTTATTTAATATAAGTAATTGTATGCAATGACGACATTGGGTACACAAGAAATGGCCAGTGAACTCGTGTATGATATACGATAAGCTATACTTTTATAATTAAAATTTGATAAAAAAGGTCTTTTTGTAGTCTGTACTGGGACCTTTCTTGCCCCAACACAGTTTGTTATCACTATCACTGTTACACAGTAGCATCATCATTCATCATCTAAAATCCCAAACAAAAAAAGCAACGCAAAAAGGATGAATGACAACGATGACGAAGGTTATTATAGTGATTTGTAGGATAAACATTCCCACGAACAAAACGGACGGATATACGACAACCAGACCATCACCAGCATGGTACCGTACCGTAAAAGAAAAACCTTGAGAATAAAGTTGTTAGGAAAAATGGAAACTCCGTTAAACAGCTAAAGAGAAAATGGGTTGTACACAAGTCATACAGTAACATCATTATCTCTCTATAATATGAGGAGAGGATATATTTACAGGCATGACAAAGCTAAAAAAAGCTAGCTTCCTTTTTTATTCTTCTGTTGAGTTGCTTTCTCCGTTGAACAAAGCATTTTTTAGATATGCACACTGTGCGTTTATATTAGAATACTCGATTTACTTGGTGAGAGGTTGAGTGTTATGTTTTGGTTTTGATGATACATTTACGTGAATGGCGAACTGAGAATTCATTCAATGAAAACATTTTTGTTCTCTTACTCCACTACTCACTCCCAAAAAAAGCTATATGTATATTTTGTAGTAGAAAAGCAAAACATAATATTACATTAACCGACTTAGTGGCGTTCTCTCTTCAGATTGAATTGAAGAAACATTGTATTTTTTTGCACTGTGTGCACTATGACTCTAGTAATAATGCTCTCTCTTTCGCTTTTGATGAAATTTCCCTTTTCCCTTGTGTGGATTTTGTGTGGAGTGGAGTGCTGGGCTATGTTGATATTCTTGTATTCCATGAATGATCCTCTCTCTCTCCTTTTTTTTCTTCACTTGGCTTGTCCGCTTTTGCTCTTTATACATTGTACTTATTTGCTTACGTTAGTGGTGGTGGAGGTAGGTGGTGGTGGCAGTGGATCACTTGCTTTTTCGTTAATTCAGAAAAGCAGCGGAGCAAATATTTCAAGGATTTCTCTCTCTCTCTCTCTCAAACCAACCGACCAGCGAAACCAATAGGGAGAGAAAAAGGAAGCTTGCCTCTGAATCGGGAAAGGAGTCTGTTGAAAGGACTTGCTCGAGACAGTCGGAGAGAATTGAGTAAGAAAATCGGTTGTCGACCTGCTCCATAACAAGTTTTATTTTTCTCTGCTTTGTTGCCAGAACAAAGAAAAAAGCTAAAAGTAAAGCCAACCAAAAACGAAACGAACCTGAACGCTACATGAAAGGAAAACTGCCGGATCAGTATTCATTCATTAGATTCATTTTTTCTCTCTTGAAAAACAAAAACATTTGACAGATTTTCCAATTATTTTATTTTTACCGGAAATGTTTTTCATTAACTTTGCCGGAATTAAAAACTGAAAAGTACCTTACCTTATTGTATGCATCAGGCTGGTTACTGATCATACTTAAACTTTTTATCCGTGACTTTCATATCCTAGAAAAAAATAGTACAGTGTATACATCAACGTGTTATCAAATTTTATCTAGAGAAAAACAAGAGCTTCTCAAAGAGCAGGCTCTTCACATTTCATACTAACTTAAGCTTCTCTTCACGTACATAATTGTTTGTGGTGCTGGTGATGACGTCAATCGTGTAATAATAGGAACGATTGCATTGTGAACTGGCAAGTACAGACAACAAAGAGTACGTACGTGTACCATTGTTGTACCAGAGAGGATATCCATTTTGTTCACTGTGGTGTATCAAGATACATTTTTGCTGTTTCACTGCCATACCTAAAAAAAATTATACCGGTACTGACTTTTTATTTAAAAAACAAGCGTGCTATTCGGCAAGAACGTTAGCTCTTAATTGATTGCAGTTCATTGGCCATAATATCAGCATCAGCATCATCCGCAGCGCCGGCTTTTCAACTTTGCCTTTCTAGACTACACATGGAGAAATCATTACTTCATGAATAAAAAGGTAACAAACACTTTTTTTGTATTTTTTTGGTACACCTGGCGTTTTGTACGTCATGCTTAAAAATACATATATATATTAAGTGATGATTTCTTCGATCATACTGTGAGTTGTTCTCCATTTCAAAAGAGTTACGGCATGTGTTCTGTTAGGTAACAGCAAATTAGGATAAAAAAACAAAACTTTTATTGGTCATTCAATTCAAATTATTTGGCAAAAATGGTCATGAATATATAACATGTGGATACCCAAACTGGGGACTAGACAGACATGATAAAAATATGGTACCAAAATGCACGCGCGTATGTTTTTGGCGGAACTATTCTAATTTATAATCTTTATTTACAAAACTCGTCTTTCATTTTTCTATTTGAACTGAAATGAACTTAAAGTTGTATGTAATTGTAATAAAATGTCTGCTTTTTATCTTTGAACCACTGAGCCCTTTTATATATATACTACACTATATCCATCCATATGCTGATGATGCGTTGTTTTATGATGACGTAGGTGAAAAAAGGATTATCATACATATTACTACTGTGTGTTTTTATCTCATTTATTTGCGTTTAATATCAATTTCATTTTAAATAAAATAAGTATGTCAATAATATCTTTGGCTGGTTTGTTGGTTAAATTACATAACAAGTTTACTTTAAATGACGATGTATCCGAATGACGTGATATTTACTTCATACATGATTCATTCACAATTGTTTTTTTATATTGTGCATTTTTGACATGTGAATGAACTTTGTTTTGAAAACGGAAGAAATCATAGTTAGACAAAAGAATAAAACTGGCGGTTCGCCGTTCGCCTTATTTTTATTTCCTGTATTTACAAATATTTTGATGGAATCTAAAAGAGTTATTCTAATTAACTTGATGGATGAGTTGCAGTTGCATTGCATGATTTGTCGTTTAAACAGATAATATTTCACCATTGGATTAAATGACATGCCAATTCTATTCAACGTTCATATCATAACGTAAGAAATGTTCATTTTTGCATACTTATTATTGCACTCTTATTATGCTTTTTGAAGAGATGAGTAATGCACGAGAGCGGAAGGAAGCTAATGGGAAAAAGGTTACCTCACTCAGGAAGAAGGTGCCGTTATTACCATTTCGCAAGACAAGTCTGTGCCGTGTGCATCAAAAAAATGATGTAGATGTAAGAGGATCCACATGTTGCAATTTTATTGCATATCTTTCAGTTTTCTTTGCCTGTATAATCAAATCAAAGCAAATGCGTCATTTTTGTATAAAAAACATACTTGTAAGCAAACCTCATAAAAATTCATTATTATTGGCAATGGTAAGCGGCAGCTGCCAAGCAGGAGAACTGACGTTTTTAAAGCTGCGATTTTTTATAGCAGACATTTCTTCTTGGCACTCACTTTACTTGGCTGCCTACCTGGTTTCGTGCGTTGTCGTTGTCACTTTGATTTTTTTGCATATGAAAGCAAACTATTATAAAAAGTACAGTGAACTGTGTTGAGCTACCTGTGAATAGGGTTAGAAAAGCCAAATGATATTGAAATGTTCTTCAAATTAAGAATGCCGAAGCCAAAGTATTAATATAAAATTAACACGGTGAGTGTGCCCGTGCCCAGCTTTCATCACGATAAATTAAATCTCTATTAAATTATTTAATCAAATGAAAAGTGTGATATTGGCTATCGAGTTTTTAGAAAAAGGGAAGCACATAAATTGAGGTGGGTTGAAGAAAGCCGAAAATTGTTTCTTGTTGAGTTGTTGAAGGGAATTATTAGTCGATAGGATAGAAATAGGAAACTTGTATTGTAGATGAAGGTCGATATTTTTGCTGTTACTTATGCAATAACACCGTCATCAACATCAACTATTAATTCTTATCCGATCCGAATATACATACTCTGCATTCAGAACACCACAAATATCCAACACGTTTATATTTTCTTGTCTGCCTCTTTCTTTCGGTTTGCCATTTTCTCTCGCTCGCCTTTCCCTATTTTTTCTTTCATTTCTGATTCTCCGGCGTTCGTGTAGTGTAGTGTATGCTTGCTTTTTGTACGGATGCATGTAGTACACGTGCTCATCGAATGAATGCCACTACGATCATCAACACATCATCACCCACCATTTCCACCAACACCAGAACATCGCCGCCATAATCATCACCATCATAACATCCATAATAATACATGCAACCAGACGTGCAAAGCTCAAAGGAATATATTTTAGGAAGGGCAATGAAAGTGGGAGGTAAGCTGGCTAAATCCAAACAAATGTGTCGATGGATGTGTTAACGCATACTATAAAGTTTGGTCTCTAGTCTCTAGGTGTGTATAATGTGTAATAGGCTTTTTAATGGAAGGAAAACAAATCAGAAAAAGTAAATGCAAAAATGTCGAAATATATTTTTACAGTCTGGCAATGAATATGTTAGTATTATTGGCAGAGCAGGAAATGCTTGTCATGATGAAGGAAAAAGGAATACATAGAAAGCATATAATAGAGAATATTAATATTAGCTCAACATAACAAATATAATTTTGTCGCTAATTTCTTAGTATTTGCGTAACACAACATATTTGTGTACACTATACAAACCAAATATGCGAGGCAAATGTTTATTTTAGTTTTTCCATCCAAGTTTTAGTTTTCGCACTGGTGACTAGTGGAGAGTTTAGGGTTATTTTTATGAGTTACGTTTTTTGCCTGTTATAACACTGTCCCTGTCCAACTAATCAAAATGCAATGCCAATGTCATGCCATTATTATACTTTATTATACGAACCACCACCACATTCGGGTTTTTTTGTTACACATGTATAATAACATAAGCTATTAACTATTTCTATGAAAGCAATGGGAGATAAAGAGATAATTGTTACGGACAAGGACAAGTATGAGTGACATTTTTTGACAGTTTTCATACCCTCGCTTTGCATTACCTTTCATTTAAATTGTGGAAAATTGATTGATTTTTTCAACTACTTATAACAACGGACAGGTTAACGTTAATTTTCTCTTGACCTCTAGAATGAATAGAGGATGTACACTATGTAGCCATTAATTTCGAAATAATTAACAAGTACAGGGCAGGGAAATTGGTTACTCTTGTTTTAAATTATAGATGGGTAACCTTACGGTTTAAAAAAATTCAAGCTAGAAGAAGCTCTATGTAAACACTGAAAAATCTATGTAAAACGTTTTCATAAACGGTCAATGATGGCCTATGATGAAATATCCATGTGTAATTTTTGCATGTTCTTTTAAATGCTTCATGTTCATGTCTGCAAAAAAGCCAAGGCAAAAAGTATAATGCCTCCCAAAATTGTGGAGCTACATTATAGATTTTTTTTGCTTGTCAGATGAAAGAAAGACGATTGCATAGTTTCCAGAGAATACACATGTTTGATATGCTTTTTAACATTTTTATCCTTATGGCTGTTTCTCCTGATCACATGTTATGCATGTGAAACGTGGAGAAAAAATCGTCTAAAAATTCCTCGTATCACCTTTTGCTATAATATGCAGCACCACAATGCAAAAAAAATATCCGCTTGGTATCATCATCAATTCCATAAATTTCTAATGCCATCATGGCTAGTGAGTCTTTGTGCAACTCAACATGAATATAGTACACATGATGGGATGTTTTTAATTTTTGCATAAAGCCTGACAAGTTCTATTCAACTTTTGCTGGCTTGCTTGGCTGACAATCTTTTTTTCTCTTTGGACTTGAGCGAGAGTGGACAAGAAGTCTACAGCAATTTATAGGTTAACTAATAGAGTATTGTATGAATACACGTTGAGAGTCAGTTGAGGATGAAATAACGACAGGATAACCCATTCTACGCAGATGAACTATATTGAATTAAAAAGATAATGATAAAAAATGAATGGAACTTGAACAAAATACCACGCAAAAAACAACTTTGTTGCAAGGTTTATTCTTAGGTATCACCATCATTAGAATCTTGCCAAAATGTCAGTGTACCGTGGCAAAAGATCATCATCACTTTCAGCATTCGACGTGGTTGGTTTTTTTTTCTCGCCTTTTCATATTCCAGGCTTCGTCATCGTTAGTAAATTATTTACATAAATATTCCATCGCATTTTATCCAGCTGAAAATCATATTTTCACGTGAAATTTCACAACTTGATTTATTTATAATGTTGTTTGTTCACTTAATCAAGTAATCTTATATGCCCTTGTACCACCCACGCATAGAATGTACAGCAAACAACGTGTTATATAGACAAGAAGAAACGAACTTGAACTGCAACAGTGGTAACGCGCTCATTTCACTTGTTGCAGTTTAGTTGGTGGTCTGCCATACCACTTTTTTGTTACGTAAAATAAAAAATGTAAAAAAGATAAAAAACCACCTCTGAAAATCAAAACTTGAGATTTTATTTTTATTTGATGTGCTACTACCAAAGCACGTTATTTATTTGATATTAGTTCCGGTACTCTATTGATATTATAAGAAAATCTGATCTGCTCAAGGTAACTTTCATTTTTCACTGGGAGTCATTGAACGTCATCGGTTTCACAGGTAAATCGAATTCCCATAATTTTCAGCCCAAATCGTTTCTCTCTCTCTGCTTGTTACTTTGATCTTTATATTTCCCAAAGAGAAAGGTTCTTCTCTTGGAATTGACCAAATATTGTTAGAAGTTCAGCTCACGTAGTAAAAACACCATACTATCATGCAATCATCATTTAGAACTTGTCTTGTATAAAATGTACTTTGCAGTTTGCAATGCACGATAATAGTATAATTATCAAAAGAAGGATTACCAAAGAGGCATTGAAAAGTCATTCAAAATTCAGCATGGAAATGTCCTTGATAAAAATGACGATAATATAAAGTGACAAGTTTGATGGCGATGGCGATGGCGATATGCTATGATGTTTATTTGACTGCTCCACTTGGAAAATCGGAGCTCCACCAATAGCATGTACGCTTTCAGAATAAAAAATAGTGTGTTATTTTCCCCTGAAAAATATGAACTCGACTTCTAGAAGCAAAGGTGAGGTTTGATGACACACTGAACTGATAAAGTGTGGTAAATAGCCTATTATTATCATCGATCACTTTAGGACAACATTAAATGGGATCAATAGACGTGATCTTTAAACAAGCCCAAAGAGAAAAAATATCATTTGAATGAAATAAAATGAATTTTATGCTGATATTTTTCTTCGTTTTATTCCAATCACCTACAAGTTTACGTCAGAATCTAAAAAGCAATGTTTCCATATTATTTTACGTATGAAATTTGGACATGAAACGAAAATTTACTAGAACGTGTGTAGTCATTAGAATAGTTTTAAAACAGCCAAAACATGTCATGTCACATATCAAAGATATTTGGCATGCCTTTTCCACGTATTCACTCCAGTTTGGTCTCCTGTCATGGCCTTCATGGGTTGTCCTTCGTTTTGAAATCTTTCCAGGAAGGAAAAGGTACTCGAGTGGAGAGATAATAAGTTAAATTTCGTTTTATTAAATTTCTTCTGTGTAAAGTGATATCAGAGGTCATTCTTATTTACTCCATACCTACATATATCTGTTTATATCTTGCTGAAGGATCTGATGTGACACATTTAAACTTCCTTGTTTTGTAATAATCGTATCGTAATCTAAACGATTTATATAATTCGACATACAAGTTGAAGGTTGAGATTGTAATTTGGTTTGGATTGGTGTGGCGTGACAAGCATGCTTCCTATTTAAATATGTATTGTTTACTTACTCTTAAAGTAAAGAGGTTATATAAAAGCAAAGCATGTGACAGTGACATTGTATTGATTTTATTGCTAACATGGACAATTAAGTTGACATTTCGTCATACTTTTATTCTCCTAGCTTTGTTATTTGTTACCCATATGCATATAACTATCAGGACAGTAATTGCGTTTCCTACAAACATGTTCCAAGTAATTAAAATGTAGATAAGGAACGTACATAAAGGCTGTCAACCAAGACGGATTAGTTATCTTGCCAGCCTGCTTGCCTGCACAAATGTTCCAGACTAGACATATAGAAATAAAAATTCATCTTAAGATTAAATATATTCACCATAAAGTAATTTCTCATGTATTGCTTTTTACGCTGATCTGATCAGTCTCCTACAATGGAAATGATTGAAGATAGAAAGCTCTCTCGTCACTATTATCATATTGCATAGCATGATCAAAGAAAATGCTGAATTGGCTTGCTTACATTAGCTTTTACTACTTGCTGGACCATGGACCACTCTCTGTACTCAGTAGTTACTGGTCATGGTCATGGACAATCATAAGATTCATAAATACAAAGAACGAAATGTTATAAAGACTATACACCATTGTATGCTACCACTTAACTTCTATTCTAATACTCTGTTCAAATGTCATCATAAATACAGTAAACTATGACCATGATTGTGATTTGTGACTGTACGCGCTATACTACACAAGCCAATTTAAAGAAGGATAAACATGCATTATATGATCAAAAGAGTTTGATTTGTTTTATTTGTTCTTCCCTTTTCATCACATCATCCTTTTTTCTTCCTTCCTGGTCACTATGATCTATGATTATTACAATGTTTCTTAGAACTCCACTTGCAATACATAGAATTGCAATGTTTGATTATGATTCACAAAATGTACCAGCTTAATTAAATCCTTTTGTCTGGTGTGCAAATAATTATAGCATTGAAACATTAAAAATAGGCCATCTCTCTTCAAATAATGACAGAGCGAACTTTTATATGATCATGATAATTATGCAATGTCATGAGTATGAGCCGTTGCGTTACATTTTTTTTCGAGAAGCCAACCTAATGCAATGACATCACCAGATAATATAGTGATTTACGAATATTTTGGCTTTGAATGTCACATAACTTTTGGTTACAATGCATACATTTCATTATCCAAATTACACAACTACAGTGTATTCAATTCAATGGAATGATGTGTGTATGAAAGTGTCTAATTTAGCTCCTGGGAACTTGCAAATTAAACAAGCACACATGAATGCATCTGCATCATCATCGCTATGATCCCTATTAAATTCTTCAAAGGACAAACTCGTACTCATATTGCATTTGATTTTGCATCCCATTCTTTTACGTTCCGTTCATAATGATAATAAGAATGAAACAATTTTTGTGAAGGAAAAGCTCTTACTCGTGCGCGCGTGGAGATACATAACAAAGCAGAAAAAGTTTTCAGCTCAGTGCACATAACGTCATCCGTCTTCATGGAACAAAAATGATGCCTTATAATTTTATCATGGTACTTAACAGAGCGTTATGTTTATGTCTGCCATATTATATTTGATGCCATATACCTACAATAAAAAACTTTCCTTTCTGACTCTGAGGCCTAAGAGAATGGACAAGCCAAAGCTGTAATTTATAAAGCCATTTTTACTATTTATATGCAAATGTCTGTAAAAGTTACAAAACCACAGCTCACAGCTCCCAACCCGAATATAAACAATGTTACGTGTAAAAACAAAGATAAAAGAAACCAAAACAAATTTGCAAGGTTATTGTTTCATAATATTTTTCAGTATAGATTTGATCTTTTGTCTTGGGTGCAAAATATCGTCGAAATCAGAAACGTGGATAGGTATACCATGAAAACTTTGTTGTGTCGTCTCGTTTTTTATGCAAAACAAAATGATACTACTCGAACTCAAAGGTACAACATCAACATACACATACACAGAGCAAATGCAATTAAAAGCAAAATTGTGTTTACAAAATTAAAAGTGGCACAAACAAAACAAGTACATAGAAAAGCAAAAAAAAGTGTTAATACCACTAGGTATATTTCCATGCTTGTCTTGTCATGATGCTCAGACATGACTACTTAACATTCACAAATTTATCATCATCGTCCACCAAAAAAAAACAAGCTAACATTCAGCTAATTCATCCATTCAAGAAAAAATGTTGGCAGTGGCATTTGTAAAGGAGTTGTTTTTCTCCACACATTATAAATATGTATAAACACATAGATTTAAGCCGTGTAGTAGTGTGATTTTATAACATGGTATTAGACAAAAAGAGGCACAGCAGTTTTGTTGCACGATGACTTCAGTTTGCAAGATGAAGCCAGAATGAAAACTCGCAATAGAAATCAGTCAACTCAGAAGCCTACTACTACTACACACAAACAAAACAACGAGCAGTCAGTCACTCACATCGTGATCTCGTCTTCTTCTTCGTGCCACATGCCAAACTCTATTTACCTTATTGTAACATTTGCCATTATACTAACTATGATCAATGATCAGATCAGGTACGTTTATATTCGCTGTATCTGTTTGTTTGTAAGCAAATAACGTTTAAAATAGGTATGTATGCATAAATTGCTTAGAATAAAATAAATAAATGCTTCACTTGATCTTTGAACTTTTAATATTATCTATCATGCAAGGAGTATAGGATTAAGCACACAAACAACAAGACATGAATGTATAGTAAATAGACAGGCTAGTTTCGTTTGAGGAGGGCCATTATTTCAACTTTATATGCAACAAAGTAGGTATACATGTAAAATTGAAGAAGGAAGGAAAAGCCCAATGTAAGATAAGCACATACATTGCAAATATCAAAAGATAAGGATTGCAAGAAAAGTAAACCTCTTTCTTTCTACTTGGTACACTTTATATATGCCTTTCAGTGTACAGTTTTTGTGCTCTTGAAAACTGCTGTTCATGCTATTATTATTGTTAGAAGGAAAGAAGAATGGAACATGTAGAACAGGCAGTAAAGTCTGAAGCAGAAAAAAACATGGAAACTTGGAATAGACGTGCCACTCAAGTAGTAGTAGAGAATGAATGTACAAAATATCGTAGGATGTACAAATATACACACATCATACGTTACACTACACGCGTTTAGCAAGTTTGATATTCTCGGGGAACCCGAATTTCCCGTCCCGACTCTCAGGAATAAAAAGAGTACATACGTTATAGTGACAAAGGCATGTATAACAGCCAGAAGCTTTTTCTGGCGGTGGTGGTGGCCTGGCCTTATCCTTCCCGTATATTTACAGGTTTATCATCTGATCCTCTTTCCAACACAGACATTTTTTGTTATTATTGCTTTTGTGGTGTAAGGTTGGTTGATGGAGAGTATAAATGTAAGGATTGGATCGGATACCCACTTTTTCATGAAGAAAACACCAGCTAGCCAGAGAGAGTGGGAGAAAGCTTTAGGAATACACACTCTACTTAACCGAGAAAAAATACATACGCACACACACACGAGAATCATATCAGCAGCTAACGAGAAATGTTGCATTGCAATAAAATGGTTCACTTTTGCATGGACATACATATATACAGTTTTTTTATGTTAAAAATGTACATGAAACAAGAAAAGTCTGTTGGTGAAGGAGACGAGAGGAAAAAGTAGGAAGAGAGGAAAAACCTTGCTCGTGTTCTTCGTGTGTTGATTATAAGCAGTCTATATATAAACGTGGAGAGACAAGCGGACTTTTTGCATGGACAGATATTTTAAGACTCTAGACATTTATTTTTTATACAGCCGACATGAATATAAGTCGTACTTCTATACTCTTTAAATATTGCATAGAATAGGAAAGGGGTAAGATCTCTTGTGTAGTACTACGACATCATCATCATCATGATCGCGTAGTAGTAACCGTCTTCGTCATCAAATATCAGTTCATCACAACAACAACAACTGAGAGCAGCATCTCATATCACACAAAAGCAAAAGGTGATTTTGAGTTGCTGGCAAAAAGTAAAAATAATTTGTGCAAATATAGAATTTGTGTTTGGTTATTAGTCGAGTGACTGACCTTATAAAAGAGAGAAAGGTGAAATTAGAATAGCTGACCCTTTCTTGAGTGAGTGGAAGTTCAATTGGAAATATAAAAGATTGTTTTGAGAGTTTGCATGAATATTTGAAATGGGATAAGAATTAAAGCAAATAAAGAAAAAAATGATATTCAATTTATGTAACTTTTTTACCTCTTGTGAAAAAACTCTCTCGTTTTGTAGTGGTTGTTATACAATTTTGAATGAATGAAATAATACTACTCTAGTGTTTTTATTGGATCGATTGAATACTTTGATGTGCTGCTTAGCGTTGCGGTGTAGTCAAAAAAGGAATGGAGTATTTAATATTAAAAAGTTTGTGAATTATTTAAAAATTCAAGGCTAGAAAGTTAATATGGAACGAAGAAAAACATATTGATTGAATATCAATCAGTGAGTAAATGTGCGTTTTAGTTTTGTAGAAGAATGGCCGTGTTGCAATGACGTATTTTGTATATCAGATTTATAGTTAGAGTACCCACTGAGATACTGCAAAAGAACGATTCGAAAGTTGGGATTTGGAAAACGAGAATAATCGGTGAGTTTTGCAATACCTTGAAAAGAATAAGGTGAGATCTCTTTGAAAATCATATTGTGCTGAAATGGGACATGGAATCAGTTAAGAAAATTTCTTTTATGCATGATATTCTTGAAACAAACGAGAACGTCATGTCAGTCAGGTAGAGTAGAGTTGCAGTAATTTTTGGAAATTGTGTTGCAACACCGTGAAGTCAACTGCGTCATCAAATCAAATAAGACGACACATCATTATTATGGTTTGGTACCTTGAACATGCAAACGTTTCGATTTAATCATAAAAAATGTTTCGTCTTTTGATCTATTTACATTATAATTTTTCGTCTGGATTGGACTGTACCGTATATTTTTATGGCACAAGGTTCAAATTAAAAGAATAAAAAACTTTAGATTTACTACTTATCATACAGAAATAGAACTGATAAAAATCACATATTTTCTTCCTGTCATAATGAGGGTGATTTTTTACAAAATAAACTGCACGCCAGAAATCTTCATCGCATAAGAACTTAACTAGTAGCTCGCGCGACCTTTACAGATTTTTTTTGAAAACATACCAAAGCTGCAGACAAGATAATGCAATAATATGACTAGCAACGTGTTTTTTTGTAAAGATGAAGATCACGAAGCGAAGATGATGATGAGAAGAGCAGTAGTTTGTAAGTTTTGACTAGAGAGCATAGGTACACTTGGGTAGTTGCCAATCAGGACAGGGTCAAAAATTTTATTCCTGTGTGGCTCATTGAGTTTTAGCAACATTGTGTGTCCGTCGTACAAAAGTGTATCTCTATCCTATCTACATCGTCATTATAATCTCGTAAACTAAAACGAAACAAATTTCAGTAAAAGCTGACAGGCATGCAGTAGTAAAAGACCAACAGTAACAAAGTCTTCATTTTGAAATGCGGACATAGTTGTAAATAATATGTAAACACAAACAAATCGAAAACGAAACAAGGTTTAATTTTTTATGAGTGTTTATTAAAATAATATGCACGTTCTTCTAAGCATTTACAAGATACAGTATGGCACATGGGTGGTGGTGTTGGTTCCGTTGCGTTCCTGTTTTGTGTTCTTGAGGGCAGTGTTGATGAGCTAATTGTTTGTACAATTTATTTGCATGTAGTTTTTGCATCAGTGTTTGATATTTGACTGAGAAGATCTGCATCGAGAAGCAAAAGCAAAACAACAAAAAATGTATTCGTTTTTTTGTGAGCCAGTTAGTCAGACCTGCATTCTTGCATAGGTCATCATTATCACCATCATCATATCATCCAACGCTGATTTGTAAGCGTCATCATTATGATGATCAGAATATCAGATTCAATCAAAAAGTGCTTTAAAGTTGGTTGGATAAAGTGTTACACTGCTACCTTCAAAAACCTACTCGAATTTTTACATTTTATTGTGATCTGCAAGAAGACAAGGTCAACAATCAGTAATAAAAATGGAAGCGTCATACATGTATTATTTTAGATAGATACAACTAACACGGATGTAGTTTTTACAGATCAAATTATTGATGGAGTGGGATTGAAATGTATTGTCAAAAAATTATGTTAGATAATTTAGCAAAGAACAAAGAATTGATTGCAATGATTTTACTACTGGTCACTAGCCGCTCGCTCATCATCAAAATTGATGCAAAATGAATTGACAAGGATTTGCAGAGATGATTTCTGCTGCAGCTTTACATAATCGTGTGGTTTGTTTCTTACAAGCACGTTGGTGTACTAGACTACATAAAGCTTTTCAAGATTCAAGGGCTCCATCCTGTAATCAAAATCCTACGAGTATTTTACTTAGGTACGTGTTTTTCCTTGATGAAATGCGTTCATTTCGCGAGGTCCAAGCATGCACGCTATGCTGTCTAATATCCACAGGTTTGTTACTTCATCTACTTTTGAGATGACCATGTAAATAATGGGCGTCACAAAAGCACACCCGTTGTATTCAGTGTCAGTGACGCTTACGTCATAGATGCACAACAAGTCATTCATCATATTATCACAATAGTATTTTTCAGCTAAAATTTGAAATTTAAATTGCAGTGCATTCAAAGATTTGATGTCATATACGCAACGCATAACTGTAGGGTTTCGAATTTCGAATATTTGAAAACGTTATTTATGATACGAGCTCTTTGAATATGCTACCTTTTTATTCGAAAAACAATAATGTAGCTGCACTAACTATTTCATTAAAAATTAAGCGATTTGCAACCTCTTTTTCTCTTCAGAAAAAACCGGTACGACAGAATTTACAGAAAAAATAAATCAGGACAAATTGTTTAGATGAATACAAAATAACAACAAGAAAGCGAAACAAACCTGTCAACCTGTGACAGATAATTGAGTGCAATTTTTTGGACTTTGTTGCACTTGTTAGTCGTTACCCTTTAAAATCTGTGCTCACCCAAACTACCACCCCGAATATTTCCGCTGTGAATAAGTATAATTTTATGACATTGATGGCAATAATATTGCAACAGAAAGTAAACCATGTTTTTCTCCTCCTCCTTAAGGCATTTCTAAAATAAAAAGCGACCGGGGTTAAATTTAATATATCGATGTAATAATAAATTTAGTTTAAACTATTTTTATTACTGAATAAAGAAATCACTGGTTCGTTTTTCATTAGAAGATTTTTTGTCTCGAAAGAGTTCATCTCATACTTTTATACTACAATTTACAAATGTCCCATTTTATAGCCTCAATAAATCAATGAAAATTCCACTTGTTTTATATTTACGCACGTACATAGTAGCAGCAGCTTTTCATCTTGAAAAACGACTTTTCCTTTACCTTAATGAAATACATTTTATTTTGTGTTTCAAAAAAAATGAAAAATAGCTTCATTGAAGCCCATCTTCAAAGAATTTCATTTGTTACCAGAGGACGTTTGTGTATAATTTGTTACCTCTAACGTATTTAGCAAGCATAAGCATAACCTCGTTTTAATGATTTGATCATCTCTGTGAGTGCTGAGGCTAATGTGATAAATCAGGTGTAATTAAGAGCTCTCTGTAGCCAGCACCGCTTGAGATACCCTAATCCTCTACTTTACAATTTACACTTAATATCACAAACAAGTCATGACAAGTCATGAAAATAGGTACGTAGATGAATGTATGTATACGTATCGCGTTTTTCTTTGCATCG
>JAQFXM010004580.1:0-16816 GCA_034693345.1 Entomobrya multifasciata
CCTCGAGAGTTGTGGAGTTTCCAAAAAACAAATTATATTTTAACACAAAGAAAAGCAACACTGAGCTTTTAAAACAAAGTGGAAGGATAATTGACAATTTTTTATTTAAAGCTCATTTAAATCAACACCACACACAATAAAAGAATGTTTAATAACTTATATGGAGTGTAATCTCTTTTCGCATCAATAACAAAACAATTTTGACAAAAAACCAAAGATTTGTTGAAAAGTTCGAATATTTCTCGAGTTAGTTGAATTTTGACAAAAATTAAATTAAAACTGGCGCGTTAAATATTTTAAATCGTTTCTTGTAAAATGACAATATCGAAAAACGAATAAACAAAAAGTTTACCAGTTATTCATACTTTGCGCGTGTGCATCGCGCCAAAACAAAGACAGTTTAACTTCGTTGCAGAAAAAAACGTCACGCTTAACTGCAAAATAAACGCAACGTCATATATATGATCTCTGTGCATCGCTACGGCCGTGTCTTTAGATAAACATGATGATGTATGAAAATCATTTCCTTTGATTGAACAAAGTATTCATGCAAATCTTATTGGAACGGACACAGAAACATAATTTTTTTTAATTCGTGAAGAACGTGCAAAAAAAACATTTTAAAAGTGGTAGAATATTTAGTAATTTGTTTATAAAGTAGATATTTAGATTAGTGCGGCAACTGAACTGGAAAGAAGTATTTTTAAAATAGAGCTGTGAATTTTAAAGTGATTTTATCCATGTAAATTATCTCCACAATTTATACCAAAAACTATATTTAGATTTTCTAAAAATCTGGTAAATATTTTTTTTAATGTGTCTTTGAAAGAATTGTTTCATGAAAATTGACAGGGTTTTGCAAAAAATTGTACTAATAATTAAAAACATCCCTTGTAGTAATCATGGATGCTAGTATTGGAGTTAATCTTCGGGTTACGGCCCATTCCAACCAAGGTGGAAGAAAATACATGGAAGACATGTTTTGTGTGGCGTACCAGCCAACGTCAGATGAGAAAGATTTGCTGTATGCATATTTTGGGATATTTGATGGACATGGAGGGAGAGAGGCAGCTTTGTATGCAAAAACTCATTTAATGGACCATATCGTCTCACAGAAGAATTTTTGGTCGGAAGAAGACGAGCTAGTTTTGAGATCCATTAAAGATGGTTTTATTAGTGTACATCAAGCTATGTGGCGTGAATTAGGTAAAAATCGCAATTCAATCATGTAAAAAATTGTTTGTGCATACTTTTGTTTTGCACATTTTGTTTTGACTTTTGTATTTACTTTTTAAAAGATAAATGGCCAAAAACTCAGTCTGGTTTACCGTCAACGTCGGGGACAACGGCGAGCGTTGCTTTTGTGCGACGTGGGAAACTGTATATTGGGCATGTGGGCGATTCTGGTATTGTTTTGGGACATCAAGATCCCACTTCCAATTTTTGGAAAGCGCGACCCTTAACAATGGATCATAAACCTGAGAATCCACAGGAGAATGCCAGAATACAAGAGTATGTGTGATTTTTATCAGTATTCAATAATATGCAGTGTCCTTAAAACGCACATAAATTCTTATGTTGTCTCTTTTGAAATTTTATTGTTTTAGGTGTGGTGGAAAAGTTGTTAGTAAATCTGGAGTTCCTCGAGTGGTTTGGAACAGACCTCGAATCGGGCACAAGGGACCTGTCAGAAGGTCCACCTTAATTGATGAAATTCCATTTTTAGCCGTTGCCCGATCACTAGGAGACCTGTGGAGTTACAATTCAGAGCAAGATGAGTTTGTCGTGTCACCAGTTCCTGATACAGCTGTAATCGAGATCGACGTAAACACTCATAGATGTCTGATTTTAGGCAGTGATGGACTGTGGAACATGCTAAGCGCTCAGGATGCTGTAAATAGTGTGTACTTTGCCGAGAAAAATAATGAGCGTCAAAATCAAATTAACGCACAGGAAGGTACCGTCGGTCAAGGATCTTCCAAAAATTGGATAAATCCATCTAAGCGGCTTGTTGATCGAGCTTTGGATAGGTAAATTAATTGCCATAACATAACCATTTTGAGATAATGATTTGCTAACATTCAATTTAATTCGATGATGATTAATTTAACTTTAAGGTGGTACAGTAATAATCTTCGGGCAGATAACACTTCCGTTGTAACAGTAGTAATTGACCCACCTGGACCACCCCGAGTGCCAAAGGAAGCTTCTCCTCGACACTCAACTTCTTCTGCGTCACTATCACTGTCGCCAGAAAGGGCATCACCAGTGTCACGATTATCATGCGCCCAGACCAACAACCATTCATCTCCCAGTCCCCGCTTCCACAGGACCATTGCTACGACAAGATTTGCCAATAGCAGTCACACGGATAAACATTCACCCCCTCGTATTCTTCACTCTCCTACACATTATCATTCTCCAACTCACCACCCACAACCCCTTGCCACTACATCTTCTGCAGTTCCTCCGCCACAACAACAGCAAACTGGTAGTAAATCTTCAGGCAAGTTACCACCCTCTGGCAATCTCGGTAAAATTAAACCAACCACTTCAACGACCAATCTGAACCGACCTCGTCAGCCGCCCCAACAACGTGATCTTCCCACCCGAAGCAAAAGGTCACATCCAGTCTTATCATCTAAAACTAGCCGAGTGGCTCATGTTAGAAATCTCGCTTCTCCGACTACTTCTCAGAACCAGCGAGCATCAACATCTTCTTCATCGACTTCAGTGGAAAGTTCAGATGTGAGTAGTGAGTCAGTGGAATCAAGTGACGCTGTGCAAATTAATGAAATTTCTAGTTCTTGTGAAGCTTCATGGAGAAGTAGTTTAGGATCAGAGTTGGACGACTCTATTCAAGCTACCTCCGTTGAGCCCAGCTCCGGCTCTAAAAAGCAGCGAAGATCTACAAAGCGCTTGCAACCACGCAATGTCACCGCAAGTAACCGTGTAGCTGCGGCATTAACGGCATCAAAAGGTCGTAAGCGCGGACCTACCAGACAATCAGCACCTGTAGAGGAAAATAGTGATGATGGCTATCACACTGTGACTCCTAGTAAAGTTGTCAAGCTGTCAACTTCGGAAGACGGACGAACGGCTTCCACGTCTTCATCAGCCAAACGCTCCTCAGAAGTGCAAAGGCTAGCAGATCAGCAAGCGCAAGAAGCTGTAAGCAAACTTCGCAACAGGACAACAAAGGATATTTCGCTGGAGAAGAAAGTCAAGTCAACAGTTACGCCAACGGCAAGTTCAACGTTGGCTGTGGGTAAAAAGGGGAAGAAGGGTAAAAAGTCTCCGAGTCAATCCACAAAACCAGTAGAGGGGTTGTCCACGACAAATGCCACCTCACCAATTAGAGAAGTGGCAGTTAACGTTACCAAAAAGTCTCTACGAGCTACCATACAACCTATTGTTCCCTCTACTTTGGGTGTCGACGCAGCAGCAGCATCATCATCGTCATCTTATTCAGTGGACAGTCAGCGGAGTTCAACGCCACCAGTTGCTGAAAGTAGCAACACCAGCAGAACAACAAGGCAGAACTTATCTTCTTCGATATCAACGGGAAACAAACCACTGAAGCAAAGGAACGTGGGTAACTTGGAAACTGTTGCAGCTGCTGTGGAACCATCTTCGAGAATGATATCACTTCGAATTCCTGCGGGTCGTGTTAGCTCTCTTGCTGCACTGAGCAGTACTAGCAGCAATAAAGTTAAGTCCAACAAAGTAACTCTTAAAAGACTGCAACAAGGAAAGAAAATTATCAGCAGTACATCTCAGAAGGTAGCTAAACCATTGACAGATAAAAAACAGCTTATTGTACATGTACTATGTATTATGTGAGTAAATCATGTGAATGATGCATATCGTTTTATTTTCCAGAAGGAATTTCCCATTAATCCAAAAAAGGAAACGGTTCCTTCATCTGATAAGAAGTCTAAGGATAAAGCTTCAAATAACAGCGCCAAAGATAAAAGTGATGAGGGTACCAAGAAAGGGAGAAGCCTGAGGTCGGGGGATGTGACACCAGGTCGGCTGACAAGAAGTCGGAATACCAGCAGCAAAAAATGAAATTTCGGAGCAACCAGAGAGGAATCATACACCAGAATAGTAAATATCATACAAGAAAAATATAACTAACAAGATCATTAATGCACTTTAATTTTCAAACAATTTTATTTGGGGGATACAAACCAAGTATCTTAGCGTAAGAATTTCATTTAACATTGGTTTTTAACAATTACTGTAACTATTATAAAAAATTGGAAGCTGAACGAAATGAATGAATGATGTGTTAATAACTAAGAAAAATACATTAATATATTGATATAATCTCATTTTCAATAAGTAAGACAATTTTTTTTTGTAGATTAGAGAATATAACCCACTACATTGGGTATTACTAGTATTACCTGTATGGCAAATTAAAATATATGTATAATATATATAGTATATCTATCTGCGTGACAACGTAAAAATTGTATAGTACGTCAAAATATATTTCGACTCTAAAAAGAACTATTTTATATGATGTTTCAAAATGATGATGGTGAATGTAAATTATTTTCGAAAGTAAAAATATTGTTGTTATTATTATTATTTTGTTGAATTCAAAAAGTGAAAGCGAAAATAAAATAAAAACAATTATAACAAATTTGTCTTGCGTTTTAATATTTAATTTATTTTCTACAATGTTTTTCATACATTTATTTCACACCATAATAAACATTACATGTCTAAATTAAAATGCATAGAACAGGCATCCTATATTTTATTATTCTAACATTTACCGTTACCTCCAGTTGTTTTAAAGTACATTAGTAGTACCTGTTGATTAGTTAATTTCTGTGTTTAATTTTCATCGTGCAGTGGTGTTTCGTCACCACAACTTTCTACCATACTGCGAGGACTGAAATTCGTCCTAGGCGTGGACTTCAGGGACTCTCGACCAGAACGAGGAGACTTGTTCTGAATGTAATTGTGAGCTGATGAGAGCTGCTTCGTCTGAATAAAATAAAAGATTGGATGAGAAGACGTCATAATATGGAATTTCCCATTTTTAATTATTATTTAAATTTATATTTCGCATACCTTTTGGATTCCTTCATGTATCACCTGCGCCGCACTTCTAGTTGTCTGTGGAGACTTACCAGGAACCTTTGAAGGTCCTCCAAAAACACTACCTGCGCCTCCATACCGAGCGACAACACTGCTTGCGACAGATCGACTTTGTGATGGCCAAGCTGGAGCCCCCTTTTGTTGGGATGATCTTGCATAGGCTTCAGCAGCCTTTCTCCAATCCAGTGGACCCTCACTTGAGTTATTATGCTCCCTGCTTCCACTGCTGGACCTGTGCTGTGAAGATCTTGCGTGCTGAGGTGTCTTATTGTACCCTGGTGTTACTGCACTGGGATGTGCAAATCCACCCGAATTACTTGCATGGGCTTGATTAGACGGTGGGAAACGTGGTGTCTGACCGGACTGATAGGGTGTTTGATACGGGGTCATGTATGGAGTCTGTGCAGTTGGTGTGTAAGGCTGTTGAAGAAAGTAAAAAATAGAAAGAAATATTAATCAATGTACGATGACATTACAATTTGTTAGTTCGAGTTAAATTACAAAGTGACTTACCGTATGAGCCGTAAACGCAGAGTAAGGTGTAAGTGCTTGAGCAGGTGTAGTGTAATGAGGGGTGGTATGATGAGTTGGTGCAGGATTAATGCTGAAGTGGCTCTGAGTTGGAGCACCCACCCTACTCACACCATCGTTGTAACCAGGTGTAGTTGCATAACCTGGAGTTCGACTGGAATGATTCTTGGGCGTCACCAGGGGCATGGATGTTGGTGGAGGATCTCGGTAATGCTCTTTGAACCACTTCAGCAACTGATTCAGCGAATCAAAATTCTGCTGTCTAAATCGGAAGCCATCAGGAGTTACCGTTACAAACTCATGAGCTGGTTTGGCTCTTGGAAGATAGCTCAAAAGAAATTTCCCGGGATATTCCCGACTGGCTTGAAGAAAGTAGTGGATTTTATTTGCATTCTTCGCTTTTTCCTCAAGTAAATATTCATCCGCTCTTTGTCTGCTTCCGCCCAATGTGGTAATAAAATACTTGAAATTAATGAGGTCTCTAGCGTGACTTGCCATGGGATTGACATAACGAGCAATGATTTCATCAAGATCTTCAAACTCGTCATTTCCAATCCACAAACTTTGACCCAGAGAGAACGCGTTCTCTTTTCCTTCTTCTCGTACATCAATGTGTTGATACACGTTATCAGCCACTTTCCACGTGACAGTCAAATGATCTGCTCCTTTACTTGAAGGTCTCACAATGACCTCTCCTTGATCCATAGTTTCCATTATTTTCTCAGCATCTCTGAATGAAATGTTTTTGAAGGAAGGATGAACAATGACACGCTTGATGTAAGTTTGCCTTTGCTTAACTTTTCTCGCGTCTTCATCCTTCTTCGTTTCAAAATCTTCTCGATCTTGGTCGTAATAGACATCCTTCTGTGGTCTCCACTCACCCTTATTATCCATCAAATCTGAGGATCTTGATGTGCAGTCCACTTGAAATCGTTCAACATCAATTTTCACAACCCTGCAATGAATGGTCTGACCTCGTTTCACACGTTGATCTGGATTGGTTACTTGTTTATCGGAGAGTTTTGTAATAGGAATAAATCCACTAATTCCATTGTCTAGGCGGATTCTAACTCCAGTTGCTTGGCCAGGACAAGCACCAGCGTCAAAGTGAGCCCACACTTCGGACAGATCAGGGAAATCATTTTTACCACAGAAAGCACACTGCCACATTCCAGTAGCCTCGTTCTTAATGGGAATGGCGTTATCTAGCTGATCCCCTTGAGGTTTCTTGTGAGAAATGCCAACAACTGTTGCTGTGATTAACTTGCCAATGTACAAGGTCTCTGGAGTTTCCTTTGTGAGCATGTTGAATACTTCTTCCGCGTTGGGATTTTCATATGGAGTGCGAAGATCCTTGTAGCGATGATTCAACTCTGCACGAATATCGTACAAAGTTATACTTTTATTTCCAAAGCCCTGACGTTCCAACTCCTCGGCGAAGGCATCCAAATCAAGATCTTTTAGTTTCTCAGGCGATTCCAAAATTTCCTCTAGGGCACTAGCAGGGTTGGCATCTTCATCATCATACTCCAGTGCGTCGACTGCCATTTTTCGTGCCCATTCGTACGTCTCAGGGTGAACACGAGAGCCGTCGAGAACCTCAACGTAGGATTCAGTACTGTCGCCCAATGAATTGGTGTCAATTTTTATAAAGCCACTGCAATTGATAAAAATTTTAGGACCCATGTGACACGCAGTAATGAGCTGCGTTCGATTCTCCAGTCGTTGATTATTCTGCTTCAGGATTTTAATTAAGGCAGTGGCTTTTCGGGGGCCAAGTCCACAAGTAAACTGAATAAGGTTTGCTGTGTACGGATAAGTTATTGCCCTATTAACATCCACACCAATTTCATTTGTCCTGTTAATAAATTCCAGGTACAAATGTTCCAGTAATTCCTCCTTAGGAACGTGATCCTGCAGAGAATGGAACCTTACGCACAGTATTTCTTCATCTGCGGTGCAGAGCTGAGAATATTCAATCAGGGGATCTTGCATACGCCGACCCAGTGAAATGGCTTGTCTCAATAGGTTGGGGTATTCACGGAAGTCAGTCTATTCAATTACGAAAAAAATAGAATTACATAAAATTAATATCATCAGTATCCTCACTACATTTTTTTAACATTAAAATTCATTTTTGCAATTTTTAAACTGTCCTTACCGTTGCTTTAATAGAATTAGCATACACCTTTGCCAACTGATTATCTACAATCTCAACTATAATATTCGGAAAGGCATCTTCATTCACCAGCTCAGTGACTATCCCTTTGACATCCTGATGAATCATCTGTGCTTCTCGTGACTCACCCCCAATTACTATCAAGTGAGGCTTTTTGCTACGAATGAAGTTTTTGATGGCGATGATATCTGCCTCTTTCTCCTGACGGTCATTCTCCCGGAAAGCATTCTTACTTTTGATAATATTTTGCAGTCTTAAATAATCGGAAGGTTCTCCATCAGGATTGACAATACAAGCGAAGGAAGCCTGTTCGTAGTCAGGAACATAGGCAATACCAAGAACCCGAATACCTCGGCTGGTATCCCATTCTTCCTCATCTTCGTCGGGGAAGTTAACTTCAAACGGAGCAATCTAAATAAATAATTATTTAATCAAATTAGTAATCCATTGATGCAAGATTAATTAAACATTGATATCAATTCAATAAAGCCTTTGATTTGTCTTTCAAATACCTTGAGCCAATTGTACAGCTTGTTACAACAAGTCTTGAGCACATGCTCCTTCGCTTCCTCAGCCAATTTGGCCCGTAGCTCCTTTCGTAAAACGGGGTACAATATTTTTTCAAATGCGAACTCTATACATTCGCCACGAAGTGTATTCCAGTCTTGTACATTTTTGCTGAACTCATCCTTTGTAAATAACAGCTTTACTTCTTCAATATAACTGGGAGTGGTCATTCCCTTAATTTGATCCCCAATTTGAATAATAAGTAAACGATCCTCTTCGGCTAAACTGAGTTTCAAATATTGATCCCCTGTAAGGTCTCTGACGGGCTTGTCGCGGAGATACTTCATCCTTTAAAACCAATAAAAATTCATACTGAAAACACATGACTAATTAATTGTTAGTGTGATACCAAAAGAACATAATACTTTTATATTATTCTTACGTGAAACATGGATGTGCCTCATCAATTTCTTTTTGACCTCTCTTGGTAGGATGACAACTTATGGTAGCCCGCTCGAAGAATACTTCTCGAACACAACGCCTCACAATTGGTTCGCGAGATATTTCCGTTGCCATCATGAACTTGGCTGCTTTCAATACTTCCTCAGGCTCTTGCAGCTTAGCAGAGCACATTTCCTTCGCAGCTTCGTAAGGGTCTGTAGGATACTGATCCACCTCATGACGCTGGTAATTATCCCGCAAGTTCTCCGCAAACTTTTCAGGAGACAAACCAAACTTTTTCACGAATGTCCCCACACCTAACTTCTTACACATGCCGTACGCTCCACTGCCAATCTTTCGCTTTATTGTGGATTCTTCCCCAAATCCCAAGTCTTCAGGTTCATCCTCAGGTTCGATTTCTGGGGGTGGTACATCCTCTCCACCCTCACCTTCTGCTCTTTCAGCTGCGGCCGCTGCTGCAGCTGCTATTGCAGCGTCCCTAGCTCTTTGTCGCTGTTCTCTACGTTTTTTAGTTAGCCCTTCTTTCATTGCAGGCACCTCCTCCCCATAAAACAAGGTAAAGAACAGGTACATATCCTTCAGTTCATCCGCAGTTTTGATAACTTTAATTCTTTCAACATCGTCATCAGTGATGAGTCTCATATTGTCTGAAATTGGATCATCTGGATGAGACATAATGAGATCCGTTTGATGCTCACGCATATTACCGAACAAGTCGACTAAACGACTTTTCCTATTCTTCAACGAACAAAATTTGGCATCCAGTCGATAAATCTTCCACAAGTCATTGATGCTCAAATCAGGAAGCACATACTCTTTACGATAGAACGCAATGAAGGGAACCTCAAACAACTGATTCCTCATGAATTCCAGGGCCTTGCGAATTTTAGGGATAATTTGAGGCTTCACTTCCTCCTGAGGTTTTTCTGCTGCTGGTCCTGGTGTGGCTGCACCAGCTGGTTTCGGTTTGGATGGAGCTCCCCATTCTTCCTCGTCCCAATTATCTTCCCCCACCACAGTACCTGCAGGCCTAGGTATCGGAGCTGATGCAGCTGCCCCGCCACTACCACCAGTTTTTGCCCAGTCATCATCATTTTCCCAGTTTTCGTCACCACCAACAGGGCCAACTGTTGTTTGTGCGGGTTGAGGTATAACTGTCTGTTTATCCCAGTCATCATCCCAGTTAGCTTCCGACTCCACCGGAGCAGCAACTGAAGCTGGAACGTTTTGCACTGTGGCTGCCTTCTTGGCAGCATCTCTTTTGATAAACGCTGCTTTATAAATCCACTCAGCTTCTTCATCCAATTCTTCATCATTTGCTGGAGTAATTGGAACACCACGAAGTTGCATCCTTTCAGGTATATCTTGACTCCTGATCTTATTATCTTCATCTGTGAACCCTGCCCTTTCCAATTCATGGGGCTCGTATATCTCATAAATTGACTTTGCCTTACGACGCCTTCGGGGCGTTTTCTTTTCACGACGCACAGTTCTACCCTCCTCATCTTCATATTCATCTTCCTCTTCTTCATCCTCCTCTTCATAATACTCATCTTCATACTTCTCAAAGTCGTCATAATCAAAGTCAACACCAAAAATATCCTGTGCTTCTTGTAATGTGGCGTCGGTGAAAATTGGTTTCCTCTTCCGCCTCACATCCTTCAATGGACGACCCTCATCATCAACAATAAAATCATCTGTTTCAGAATATTCCCCTTCCGACTCCTCAGATGCATACTGGCCTGGTGTTTCTTCACGAACTGGTTCTCTCCGGTCTTCTTCATTGTCACTACCTTCAAAAAGTTGATTTGCGATCGCCTCACGATCTTCCCCCTGATCTTGACCCTCATCTTGATCTGAGTCGTCATCCTCAATACGTTTCAGACGTTTAAATTTTTTCTGTTAAAATAATATAGACAACAGCCCATTACATTTCTTGAAAACTATTTTCACTATAAACCTACATATTACGTCACTTCTATTAAAACCAAGTATATTAAAATCGCAAACACTTACGCGTTGAACTTTAACGCCAAGATTTTCCTCGATAAGGTCATAGTCATCATCCTCCAACCTATCTGACAACTCATCCTCATCATCACTCTTTTTCCTCTTTCTTGAACCATCCGAGCCTTCATCCTCACTGTCGTCCTCTTCGATAGGATTATCATCAATCAAATCGTTCACCACTTGTCCATCATCTATAAACAATTTAAATCAATTACGTAATAAATTACACCACTTCCTTAATTTTCTCCAACTCAAAACAAAATTTTAACAAACTTTTCAAAAGTTTAAAGTTTACCTTCTTCATCTTCCTCATCTTCATCATTTTCTTCGTCATCACTGACCTCCGCCTTATCGTCAATCATATTCATGTCATCGTCGTCCATCTTTGCTATTCACAGAGGTAACTTAACCGAGAAAATTACTGATATAATTAACTAAAAATTTAGCCGCTAAAAAATTTCCTTCTCCGTCCGAGAAAATATACTAGACGATAAATATGTTTACTTAAAAACTATAAAAAATACACTACTGTAATAACCCTAGTCTTAACTTAACTTAACCTATGCTTATCAACTAAACTCCCTAATTAAGGAACCACTAACCCTTAAAAATAATTATTTAAAAATGGTTGTGGTCAGATGTCTTGAAAGGTGACTTGTTTGCTGCTTTAACACAGACAGTACACAGAGTGGCAGCGTAATGGTTTAAACATGTTACTCAAAGCGGTACTCTATGACACCATACCGGGTGCACAGCTAACAAGACAAATATTCATAGTCATTCCATGTTACCATTTTACAAAAAAAAAATACGTAACTGTTTTGTTCGCTGTCTCTTTTCTACGAAGTGGATGTAACATGTGTGTTAGGTATATGCAAAGGCAAACAACAACGTTCTAAAATTCTAAATACAAAATACGCTTGTTTTTTGAGAGAGTTCACAAAACCACAACACAAACAACAGAGATGGTGTGCAAGAAAAAAGAGATTTCAAGAAAAACCAGCTACCAAAAATTACCAACAATTTAGCTTGTCGTAAAATGAATATACATTTTCATACGACTTAATGATTCTGTAATTAGTTTTTAGTGAAGTACTTCTAAAATTACGCAGAGGTGTCCGACCGAAAATTATTTTATGTACTAACTTGTTGAACAGTTCAAGTCACACTAACACTTAAACACTAGTCAATTGTAGTGCCACAATTATAAATAGAGCCAAGATAGTTTAGAAGGAACCATTGTTAAGTTACGTAATGTAATCTTAATCTTTACTTGGCTTGAAAGGTATGTTTTTTAAAACAATGGTTAACTTTATGTATACAATGTTAAATGTATATTTGTAGTTTACTATTCATTATCTTTAATTAGCATGGGCATAGTCCATGCACCTTTCTCTTGATTTATCACGTGATCTCATTTTGTTGTAAGATGATCAGTTAAGAATTATGTTCGCCATTACAATCATGCTACATATTATGTGCTTTTATTGTAGTCTAATTGGGTAATTAGTAATTAGTAATGCTTTATAATTTTAGGGTCTCATCTGAAAAGTTTTGTGATTGTCATGAAAATGCATGTGATATATGACATGAGGATTTAAATGACTAATTGACATGATTGAGACGTGTAGATTAACATTTGTGTGTATAATTTTTAATGCGCTTATGGAAAGCTGACTTTATCGGCGTTTTTTAAATGGATATTAGTTATTTGAATTTCAAGCTGCATTTTAGTAACATAATTAGTTATAATAGAACAACTTGGCGAACTGATACCGGTGCTCTATTGAATTCATTTGAATTGTCAAGTCAGGTGACAGGTGTGTAATTAATGCAATAGATAACAACAGTAAATAGAAAGTTTATATGTATTTTAAATTGCAATATCGTTTGCATAATGATTTATTTTGCATAGATTTAACATTGAAATGTAAACAAAAGATCATAATAACGAAATACTTTTAAATGTGTACAACCGTTTAAATCTGAAATAAATAAATAACGTTTGAATAGTGTAATGCTGTAAAGGTATAAGGCTAATTTGAACATGAAAAGCAGGTTCAGAGTGAGATATGTGTTTTTTAGATGATATGCTGTAGGAATTGCGTTAGGTTTATAGTATGTCTATAATAAATATTAAAATAATTCCGGAAATAACTCCATTTCGACAGGGTCAACATTCCACGAATCGTAAATATCCGCTTTCTGAAAATATTTGTCGTTGTAGTCATCTTCTGACATCGTAACTGTGAAATGCTTGTCAGTAGAAGAAATAGGTGTTGTCGATGATAAGCATTCAGGGAGTGGGGAAATAGCACCATAATTTTTGTTCACGTTAAGATTGACTTTCGGGAGTTTCAGTGTGGCTGGTTCTTTTAAAGGCAAGGATAGCATGGGTGTGGGTCCCAAAAGAGCGGAATTGATTCCATGATCCTTGACTGGTGATGGTGTTGCTGTAAGCAGAGCAGAGAGTTTTGCAGTGCGAGGGATTAAATTATTATCATAAATAGATTTTTCCTTGACATGACGAGTTGGATTGGAACTTGGTAATAGCACTTCTAGGCTGGCTTCCGCTGCTCTAGCACTGATAAGCCTGTTCTGAGCAGCCATTTGCGCAGCAATTGTTTCTGCGATTGCGCTGTTGAACTGTTTGACAAGTACAAAATATACGAAAATTAATGTGTGATTTTTTAAACACTAAACATGAGCACTATGTATATTTGAATGCACATAATGCATACCTGGTCAAGGCCTCGCAACTGTTGATGTCGGCCAAGATGTTTTTCTGAAAGTTCTCCCAATACTTGCATGACTGCTGGGGATGCGACATTCCAAGGGATGTCATCCACAGGACAAGGAGGAGGGACAAAGTCTGGCATGGCTCTAATGATCCCTTCTGCAGAGGGATAGTGCGAAGCACTGCAGGCTCCGAAGGTGAACCACAGCAGATATTGACATCCTCCTCACCCTCTAGTTTAATTCCTTGGTCAATTACACCCACGCTTTGTTCGGGAGCAATGTTGTTTTCGCTTGCTGCTTTTAATTTATCTTCCAGTTCCAAAACTAATGCTGCTAAACGCTTGTTATCTTCTTTCAAAGTGTCATTTTCATTTTTAAGTTCTTCATTTACTGAAGTCAACTCTTGATTTTTCTTGGTCAAGGCATCATTCTACAAAATAATCGATTAACCATAAATTATGCTACTGTATTAATTTAATGACTGTATTTGCTGATTAATATGATGATAATAAACGCTTACGGTGTTCTGCATATTTTTGATGACCACATCCTGTTTAACCATCAATGCCTTTTGTCTGTCACGGGCACTCTGAGCAGAAATTCGATTCATCATCTTCCTATGCTGAGCTTTTTCTTCTGGTGACATGTGATCCAATTTCGCCCGTTTCCTGGGCCGGGTAGGCTCCGACGATGATGATGATGAATCCCCATCAGAACTTCCACTTGAAACGCCGACAACTTTCATAGGTGTTTGGGGACTTCGACTAGAGCTATCTGAATCAAAGTCGAAAATGCTGTAGGTGTCGGCCGGTGCTGCTGGCACAACACGAACGTCCACAAATTCAATTTTGATGTCCTGCATTTTCAGTGACTTTAGAGGCTCCTTTCGCATTCTAGCGGATGATGGTGTTTGTGTGTCAAGCATTCTTCTTCGGTGACAAAGAAAGATAGATAGTTTTGCTTTGACAGGTGAAAGTCCGTAATCAGCGCATCAACAGATTTACAACTAATAACATAACAAAATTAACATAATTAATTCGACTAATTCTAATTTCCAAGTATTTTTTGTATCCAATCTTTGCAGTATTCATTTTTATCTAATTTGACAAAATCCTAAAGACAACAATAAATGTATATTTAATATTTACCTCAGAATTTGAGCATCCTCCACTTTGGCCTCACAGTCATCCACTTCTTCAATTCATTTATGAATATGATGATTTACCTACTGGACATTGACAAATTATTTATATTTAGAATATAACATAGAAACTCAAAATGCTTATGTTCCAAGTAAAAATGTCAATTTACATTTTTCTCCTTTTTTCTCGACTTGTCACAACGACAGACTATTCTGGACTGAGAAACAGCAAGCTTCTCTCTCTCTTGTCATTTAACTCCCCTTCAGCTTTCCCTTGTCCCTGTTGAATTGTCACTTTGTCGATTAGCTGATATTGGAAAAAAGCTATTAACTACGCAGAAAATGGAGCAGCTAAATAATAAAAGTAGCACAGTAAAGCGATTGTCAAATAAAACACATAATAACTGTTTTGTTTGCTTCGCTGTCTCTGTTTTCTGTTGCTCGTCTTGTCATGCTGCTCGTGTGAGTGTAAATATTATATGTATGTATGTATTTTATATGTATTGTGAAATGTATGTAACCTTCTCCTACCTATTATCATACGCAAACACTTGGAACCCTTTCATTGGTTTATGAAAACTACCTGTGTGCGTCAAAAACAGAGGTGCGCAAAGGACTCAACTCAAAGTTTCAAACTTTCGATTAACTTTAACCAAACTTTCTTCTTTGTGCTTAAAATTTGGAATCTCATATTGTTGTAATTTTATTTAGTTCGCTTAAAACTTTACTTGTAACCTTGACAACCTGTAAAAATATATCTGTCCAGTCCAGTGTCCACCATTTACGACGGTTGGAAGGACACTGATGCGATGTAATCTGTCTTTCATATTTTTTGACTTCATAGACCTATCTGCAATATTTGCTGGAAAATTATACATGTAATGATCCGAATAAAACCATTTTATTTCATTTTATTGTTAAGCTTTCGATTCATTTTGATGTAGTATGCGTCTAGTAAAAATTTGCAATTCGAAAGTAATTTTGCATATAAACCATTGTATTATGCACACCTCTACTCTAATTAAAGTTAACAAAGACCTTCAATAACTCTGGACTCATTATTTGCAAAATCTAGAATCTTCTTCGCTAGTTTAAAAAATTACATATACATATATAACGTTTTACGTAAGTTATTCCTTAGCAGATAAAATTATGAACATGTAGCCATAAACAAGTTTACTTAAATGTCGCGAACTGGAGCTGAATAATACAGGCATCAGGGAAATCATAATTTTGGAGAAATTATATTGGATCGATAGACGAAATCCTTTGTAGTTTATTGGCTAAAATGTGTGTCTTCGTCAAGTTCACGCTCGTCTTATTGAGGCAGTATGCCACAATGCCATAACAGCTATTAAAAAATAAAACGCGTTGCTTTACCTTCAGTACGCATTTTAAATGAGTTATCGATTTTGAATATTATTGACTTGCTTCTTTTCGTCTGGAATTATTTTAGCGATGATATTATTGATCAACACTTCACTTCTTGGCATTATTTTATAAGAAAAATATTTTCAATTCATTGCCTTGTGTATTAAGTGAATATGCTTTTACCATAATAATATGTGTAAATTCAACATTATAATTTTCCTCCAACATTAAAACTAGAAAATAGGCTAGAAATATTATAAAATCGTAGATTCAAAGGCATAAGAATTTCCTGAAGACATTTCACGCAAAGAATGGGGCAAAATTCTGTCCAAATTACATATTACGTATTTATCAAAATATTTTTATTTTCTGCATTTCTTGTTGATGGTACTAGTAAATGGCCGACAACTATGATGACAAGTTAGAAATGTTATTGAAATGCTATACACAATGTTTTCCTTGACATGTTTTTCTTGTCTGGCATTTTTTTGTAAGGTTAAAGGTAGAGTAAAATAGCATCACTACTTTCACAATAGAATGTTTACATAAAGATGAATATGACGATTATGCAGGTGTAATCTTTATCCAATCCAACATGATTCCTTTTATTTTAATTAATTGTTAAAAGTAATATTTGGCTAACTTGTGTATTATTTCATGCCATAATTTGAAGTAGACATCGTGGGGTCCCGCCGTTTGGCACAATCCTCCTTTGGCACAATCCCCCTTTGGCACAATTTTTCATGCGAAAGCAATCA
>JAQFXM010004581.1:0-16813 GCA_034693345.1 Entomobrya multifasciata
TCATACGCGATTGGTAGCAAGTTGTGTCGTTACAAATTTAACCAGAATGTCACAGACTGCGGGACAATAGTTTTTTTCTGCACCACAAGCAGTGCCAAGTGCCATGTATCAAGATGCACAGTTGAAGGTTGTCATGCTTTTTTTTAAACTCACATGAAATATAATTATTTAGCTAAATGTTTTCGCGTTGAATAATTATTGTCGGGAAAAAACATCCACGTATCTGTCCTTTTTATGAGTTTTCTAAAAACACTGAAAGGGTTAATTATATAATGCAAAATTTATAAATGAATTAAATACTAAATGATTATTTTTCTCTCAATTGCAGATTACATGACTACCTGAAAATCCAGCCTATCATCATTAGCAAATCTACTTGGTAAGCTAAACCATTTTTTATAGCTTTTCTTTGGTCATGCGTGTCATTCTATAATACTGATTCCGTTAACTACCACAATCACGTGACGTGCACCTTCTGCTTAAAAAAATGTGTGTAGCAAAAAAATATTTCATGGTCGGGTCATGGCTGAATTTTGGCTACTCTTCTCTTTTCGACAATCTCTCGCTCTTTCTATCTAGTCATCTTTTTTTGGCCAGCTTCATCGTGACTTTTCTGTCGTTGCGGTGGATCATGTCGATGTGGCTTTAGTGATAACTGTTCTCCCTGCCAATTTGGAAACCTGGTACAACTGTTCTGGCCTAACCAAATCAGCAAACGAGATGAAGTGAAACCACACTTTGCTAAACTTCACCTCTTACACTGACTCTACAGCATACCAAAACCAACTATGTTGTCTTGTCCTCTCTCTCGATGTGTGTATTACGCATGCATTAGGCATAATAATGATGAAATTCATACCTATAACTATTTCCATTATACTCATTTGTGGTTTCTAAAGCTCATTGTCAGCTCACCCCGCGTTCCTTTTTACATTTGACGTAGTTCAAAAATATGGTTAGTTGCTTTTCCTGTTTTCACAGACAAAACCACGTGAAAAGTTGAAAACCATTATCTTCTCTTTTGAAAATTATGTAAAACGGGAGGAGTCTCTTTTGAGGTTTTATATTTATTTTTTTGTCTTCCGCATACCATACCCATAATACACATGCTTGATAGAGAAACCCTCTCAAATTTTTCCCCGACCTCTTTCGCTCGCTCTCGCTCTTTCTCTGGCTGTTATCTTTTTCTTCCCTTGTTATTATTATAACCCATCTTCTAATCTAATTATGGAAGAAAAGAAGCATATCACGCTAAAACAGAGAATAAGACTTATCTATCTCATCACCAAAGTAAATGAGCCGTTCTATTCTTTCTAAGCTTTTTTGTATACTCTTGCATAATCTCTTGTCTTGTGATGAATAATAGCAAGAAAACAGAAAATGTATTCTATTCTCCTCCGCTCACTCTAGCGTACCAATTCCCCGTAACGTCACGTCACTCCGATTCTGTTTCTTCTCCATCCACTAGCCATGTTCCATTCTTGCATCTGTTTTTCCAGAAGAAAAAACCAGCACTACGTACAAATCTAGAAAAAAACTACTCATATAGCAATATTCATACACACCATTCATAATAATGATGGTGATATGGCAAGAGTGTGGTGGAAGTGGCCTGACCTTTTCAAAGTTATTAGTATGATTGGTATACTCTCTGAGTACTTTGTATAAAAGTAAAATACACTTCTGGTCATTCACTTAGCAAAATATATGAACATGCTATTTTTTCCTCTATGGAATAGTTGAATAAAGTAAGTTGCTTTCTTCTACGCTATATAACCCTTTTGTCTGTGTACGTAAACTTATTTTTGTGTATATAAAATGTTAACAGTGTATATCATATGAAAATGAAGGCATATGGCACAACACAACTTATAAAACCATACCATAATCATCATAATCATTTCCATATCGTTAAAGTGAATATAAAGCAGCTGGAAAAAGTTTATTTTCTTCTTCAGTTCAGAGTCTCGCCAGAGCAGAGCAAAAAGTAAAGTATACGCACAATAAACGCACGAAAGTAAAAAATATAATAAGTATCTTATCTTTTCCCATAACTTCTCATATTATCTTGAAAAACACAAAACGGAAAATACATGGTTTTCATGCTGTCTGCATAATAATTCTAGAGTCTACTCTGCATAATATACACTCTGCTTATAATACTTTTTTTTTCTTTTAAAACAAACTTGTAGTAAAAAAAGAAGTCTGGAAGTTGATTACTAGCATTTCACACAAATACCAGCAGGGAAAGATCAGCAGACAGACAACAAGTTTTGCAGAGAGAAAAGTAAGAAGGACTCATTATTATTATTATCATCATCAACATAACCAACATCATTTTACTACTTGCATAATAATAAACGTACCACCACCGCCATCACCAGTTTTCCTTGTGTATTTACAAAAGCATGTCATCCAAGATCCAAGTTTAGTTGGTTTTAGTGTCTGGCTTGGTTTAGTATATAACTGTAATAAAAGCGTACTTATCAGCTCACTTGAGTGAGCATAAATAGTATGCACGCATAGCAGCAGAGAAATAAAATAAGTAAAAGAAAAAGTTTTTATGATGAGGAGGCTTCTGGTCTTTTTTGCTGCTTCTCATAAATCTGACTTCATTTACAGTTGCGTGGGGGGCGTGGGTGGCTCTGCCCATTCACAACACTTTACCCAGTTGTTGGAGAAATAAAACGTTTTTGGTGAATAGTGAAAATGTAATGTAGTGTGTGTATATGGTGGTTTGGTTTGTTGCTTTTGCCTCTATGTCCTATTATTGTAATCAACAAAGCAACAAAAAGCAAAAACGATTTTCAAAATGAGAATCAAGCAAGGAAAATAAAATCCAAGTTTGTTTGTGTGCACACAATAATAATTGTGTGCATGAAAGGTTCTCCTCCAGAGCAGAGCAATAAGCAAAGACATCATGAGGAGAAAAAGGTAGTAAGAGAAAATGTAAACATGATGGTGGAACATGGCGTTATTGCTATTATTATCGTTATCATTATTCCGTTCTGGTTCGTTTTACTTTGGTTAACATAACACATCCATTTAACTTGCACTTTCCTTCTTTTTTCAATGGTACTTAACAGACTAGCACTAGTACAGAAGAGGAGACTGATGTGTGTGCGGTTGGAAACTGTACAGGTACTACAAAAAATATACTGGCAAGCTACTTAAAGGTTTCCCGGAAATCGAATCGTAAGGGATATTATACAAGTGGTGGTAACAAGCGTTTTGGAAATAAAATGAAAGAAAACCTGTGTGCATCTATGAATTTATATGTATTTATGGTAGCGAGACAGGACAAGACACGGATGAGCACTCTCCACTCACAAGGCCCAGACCAATATAAGGGCTTTGTGTACTATTTTCTCTATAAAAACCCTTTTTTCCCCAAAGTACTCCAGGGAACTATTTTCTCGCCAAATACACCAGCATCCCAAGTCAGAGAGAGAGAGAGGAGAACAGCATCCGAGAGAGTTGGAATCAGTGATGCGAGAAAACTTGACAATTTCACTTGTTCACCCTCGACGGACCGTCTAATATATTGTAAAAGGGCTGTAATAACGCTTCCATAAAATGTACACACAGAAGAACATCTTTATCCCAAGTTAAAGTCCATGTACAAGTCCAGCACAGGCACACGTGGAAAAAAACAAGCAAGGTTTTTATATTCCTTTTGCTTACGCCTTTCTTTCTCTCCACGGGAATAAACAAGCAAATGTAGAAAAAAGCTGAGTAGACTTTCATTGTACATTTTGCACCGAAAAAATATCTCGCCTTGTCTGAGTTAGCAAAACAGGAAGCTTTACTCTAGTGGGATGCTGATTGTTAGAGAGCAAGAAATCTTGTAATTTTCTCCATGTTAGTATGAATGTACCTAAGTATGTAGGTTTTTTTCATGTCCACGTCCATAAAAAATGGTGCTTACAGAGTTGTTCGATTATGTTGTTGTGTCGGTTGGTTAAGCTCATCACTATCACCATCAATGCCGCCACCGCCGCTGGATTCTCTATGTGCACACCTTGAGCAAAAAGCACGCAATATCATCAGAATCACAGCAGAAGCGACCTTACCCTGACATTTACCTTGATTTTCTGTAGCAAATGGAGAAACAGAACCAGTTTCCCACACGCACAAAGCCACAAATACACACAGTCACACCTTCTCCTCACAGAGAAAGAAACTAACAAACTGCTAATAAACTGCCTGTTTTCTTCTCCATTTTTGTTTGTGTTTTGCTCTCTTTCATTTCCAGAAACAAAGGAGAGAAAACAGACAGGTACATAAATAGGTGGTGGTGGTGTTGGTGTAAGGGAAAATCAAAACAGGAAAAGGTAAAAAATGAACACCTCTTTGTTTATTTCTTTTTTCTTGTGTCTACTTTCCCCACTGGTCTTAGTTGGCAATAAAAAGCTTGTATGTAGATATATTTATGTTGGTATTGTATTCATTGCAGCCTTCATCATCATCAAACAAGCTACCAACGACGCCGCCACAATAAACATGAAAAGGGAAATCAAACGAGAGAAACCACAACAAAAATAGCAGGAGTCAGCCAATTGTAAATAGCAAGTGAAATCAAAAGGGAATTTATTCATTTCTATTTTGATTGCGTAATAAAACAGGCTACTATGCATGCATATAAAAATGGAACATGGAAAAGTGGATTATTTTGAACAAAATGCAGCCCAGACACAAAATAGTTTGTAGGGTAGTGGAAAATTATGAGTTTTTTATCTATGTAAATTGTATTAGGTATTCTCAAAAGGGAAGAATGAGAATGTACGTGTACATGTATAAGTTAAGCAAGTAATTTTCACGGTCACTGCACTTCCATCATTCACAATACTCAACTTTACTGTTTATTGATTAATGAGCTTGGAATGTAAGTCTGGCGGTGTGGAGGTGGTAGCGGTGGTGGTGGTGTGATGGAGTATGCACAGTGTAAAATATGAACTTGAAAAAAGGAAATGTCGATTCGGATTATTTCTTCCTTGTTTCCATTTCATTTCTATTCTCTTGTCAGAGAGTTTTTACAATAAAAAAGAATGGAATGGTGAAAAAAAGAAAGAGTAATCAAAAATGAAATGAAGTGAATAAAAAAACTCCACACGACTTTCTTTTATTGGCGCGCACTCTCTTAAGTAATGTGAGTTGTTGCTCTGTGTGTTGTATTTTGTAAGGATAATAATATGAACACAAAAGTGCACAGAATATTTAGATTTTTGTGGGCTTCTTTTTTCCGGGACGACGACGAGAATGAATACATATCAAAGCGGCATTATTTTTGTGTTCTGTGGAATGGAATGGAGTAGACTTTGAGTAAAATTTGGTTAGTATGGAGGAGGTGGAGGAGGAAGGAACAAAACTGTAATATTTCACTTGAAACAAAAGAAGAAAAGAGTTGAATGGAAAGTAATATTGAGCAGAAAAGCAACAGAATAGAAGCCAAATAGGGAATGAATATGAGAAAAAGAAAGGAAGGAAAGCTGCAGTGTTTTCTCGTAAGAGACGAGAGACAGAAACAAACCACAAAAAAGTTGCTTGCTATTTGGTATATAAAAGGAAATTTCCATTTTTTTTTGTCTGCTGATGTTGCGGTTACTCGTTTTATTTTTCTTGACACGACAACGGCACTCATACAGTTAGAAGAAAGCTAGCATCTCATCGCGCTGCTGCGGTGCGTTGCAGCACGCATTGCATTGAATAAAATGTGAAATACAATGACAGCTGAAGAAACAACAATTCCCTTTTGTTTTTTCTTCCTTCCTCGACTCTCTAAAATAAAATGCTTTCTCTGAAGAAAAATGTAGAAAAAAATTCATGGTTTCCTCATTTGTTGTCGTTTTGTTCATGTACTCATCTTTTTCTCGTTTTGAGATCCGAAGTAGGCATACAATTATGAAAATGCAAGTCTAAACGAGAGAATGGACGATGGTGATGATTGATGATGAATGCTTTGCAGTTAAATGTCTTAATATTTATAGGAGATTCAGTTGCAATTGCGACGATATTTAAGTAGTTTTGAAATGTGGCCAAAAGTGGAAACGTTTCAAAGTAAAGTTTGAAATTTCTATTTTTTGTAGTTTTAAATGCCATTTAAACAAATTCAATCACACAGGTTGATTTGTTGAAACAGTAGATGTTTCGAACTGTACGGAACGTATATTCCAAAAATAAGTCTAGTTCATTCACAAGACAGAGATTCTGAGGTTGCATTTCCCATCTCTCTCCCATACTTACGCACTCAGCCAGCATCAGAAGCATCAATTCAACATTTTTACTTTCCCTTCTCTGTCTCTTGTGGGATGATAATTCTCTCACTTTCTCTTACGCAGTCAATGCAAGTCCTTTTTTAGACTAGACTTGTCCAACACAAATGAGGACAAACTACTCTAAAGCCTCTTTTTTCCAGCTTTATTGCAACTGGCTTGCTTTTTTCCTTTTCTTTCACTTTTTTTCATAAAGATACTTGCGTTAATGGTTTATTTCCTCCTTCATGAAAACCCTGCACACACACAATGTCATCACCACAAAAAAACCCTGCCTCGCGTCACCGTAATCATCAGAATCATTGCTTGGTACATACACCACCACCACCCAAAGCACTTTTTTTTGTTCACTTGCGTGTGGCACTGACAATAGCCCAGTGAAAATCCAAAGGAAACCCGTAATGGCCATTAGGATTTTTTCGTAATAATAAAAATAGAAAGCCATGCCACTATCTCAGCAAATAACGCAACGCAGCACTAGACAATTTTCTATGTTGTTAGCTTTGCTCTCTGCACAAAAGAAAAAAAGGAAGTAAAAATTGTTAAGATGATGATGATGGTGTCATTACCAAAATCTTTTTGCCTTCTTTGTAAACTGAAAATTGCTCATTTAAAAAATCTATTACACAATTCATTTAAGCTAAAAGCTCATACAACACATCTTGCGTTTCTACCATTTTGCACTAATTTTTCACGCAGTCAGTTCGAAAATACGGTATCTCTGCGAAAAAACTTTGATTTTTTTTGGTTGTGACCTCCGGCAAGTTATAATTACTTTACCACACAAAAATGTTCAATTTAACAAACTGATTGCGTTTTTGTGTAAGAATACAACCTTAATGAGTGCTTTAAAACACCTTGAAGCCATTTCATTTTAAGAAAAAATAAAAAAGAGCTAAAAAGAAGTTTGAGCACTTGACTCCTCCTCTTTTAATGGCGTTTTCGTGTGATTTGATTAATGAGCGTGCAATACTTTTTTTACTAACTTGACTGCGTGCAAAACTGCTCGTCATGATACTCATCATCATCAAAATTTGAGCAAGTTTACACAAAAGCTCAAAGCAAAAAATTGAATGGTCACCCAAAAAGCTAATGAAAAAGTGTGATGATTTTTTTGTCAAATTAGTAAAGGTAGACACGAAACATCATGTGTCAGAAAACTTGCTGTTGTCTGTTCAAATCCAATGTACATACAAAACTACCTACATGGCTAATTTCCAATTGGATTAGCTGCTTTTCATCATCACCCTTCAGTTTTCGCAGTCTGCCAGCCAGTCAGGCAGACACCACCACCACCAGCATACCACCGTCAACGTCCTCTCATCATAATCATCACAGAGGTATTAACACTTTGGTAATTGCAAATCTAAAAAATAGCAAGCGAAATTCCTCCCAAAAAATTATTAAAGGTTGACTGATGTGGCGTGCTTCTGATCTGATGATGTGTGTCCCACCTCACACATTTCACATCACATCGCCTCCTAAATTACTACCAAATAAAAGAGTACATGAAACGAATGTTAGAAAACTCCTAAATACCAAAACGGTATAGCACAAACGGCACCCATCAAGCATAAAAGTACCTCTGTCTTGCCTACCGACGCGACTGTCTGCCATTTTGATTGAAAGCTTTCATTTGATTTATTTACAAGGCAGGTATGTATGTTCATAATATGTTATGTATGAATATCAAGCATGCAGAAAAAACTAGCATATATTTTTTCAGTTGATTTGAAAAGAACATCAAAAACAAAATAAGCATCAAGGTGGGACACGCGTATACATGGGATCCTCCCTCAAAAAAGGAAACCCGACTTGACTTTATGTTTTTTGTGACTGACGTACTTACACAAGTCAACCTGGCTCATTATAATTTTCACCCAGAAAATATATTCATATTTTTTTTTGCAGAAAAAGGAGAAGAAAGAGGATTACAGTTATTATGTATCGAGTTTTGCTGTTATTACTGTGCTGCTACTAGTGCTCAAGTTGTTATTACTATTTACATGAATTACCGTTACAAATTCGTTAGCATGAAAAAATAGGCAGGCAAAAAGCAAAAGGTATAAAATATTTACTACATGACGACACGACGTCAAAGAGGATTTTCTAATGAACTGTTTACCTGCATTCATTTCATCAACAATCAAACACACAACATAATATAATATCCACCGAAAAGAAACAAAACACTTTTAATGTTTCAGTCAGCCTTTTTGCTCTTTTTGTCCACTGATCCATGAATCCTAAAAGAATTTATTTTCTCTCTCTTCTGCAAAAGGCCCAAATTACTAATGTATTTTTGCAAAGTGGAAATAAACTTTGTACGTTTTGTTTGAAGGTTCTCTTCTTTTATTTTATACAATAGTTTTTTTTGTATAATTACTACTTTATGTACATTATGTATGTATGTGTGTATAAGCTCGGCGTGTTCTACTGGTGGTGGTGGTGATGGGGGAGTACGAGGAGGTGGCGGTGGTCCTTTTTCTAATGGATTTTTGCTCGAAAAGGTAAAATGTGTGTTGTTCTGTGTGTTGTGTATTGTATGAGCTTTTTTTATTCGCCTCTTTTTACCATGCCATTTCAGAACTCATTAATTACCGTGATTAGGGAGTGAAGGAGTCAAGATTTTATGAGAGTACAAGAACAACAAAGAGAGTGAGTGAGAGATGACGATAAATACATATATGTGCATGTTGTACAGCACCAAGCAAGCAAATACTGCGAAAAATTGGGAAAATGCCACCTTCACTTTTTTAGTCACGCTATCACCCAAAAAAAGTAATGCTATACGACAATAGCAACGGCAATGGCAATAGCACACGCAGGGCTGAAGCCCCACAGAGCTCACGGTTAATTTCCCAACAAGTTCAAAAAATGCAGAAAAAAAGTTAGGAGAAAGGTGTATATAAGGTAGATACGTATATGTTTTTGCTTTCATTCAATTCGTTTAGAAAAAAAGTTTATTTTTCTGATGGATTTTTATGAAGAAATAATAGTTTAGATGTGAATGAATGAATGAATACAATGCTGCGGTATAATAACTGGGTGTACTGTTCAATTTCAGTTGATGCGGGAAAGCACTGGTTTGTTTGACACAGACAAGAATTTGTCCTTTGTTCCACGTGTATAAATTACATACACATACATATGCACATATGCACGAGTTTTTTCTGATGTGTGTGTGTAGAGAGAATACATGACCCAAAATACTTCCGGCTTTATTCCGTCCGGTTCCCTTATTAGCTGAGAAGGGAAGGTGACGGCGGCCCATTAACCATTTTTATGACTTGAGTGAGAAAGTACAAACTACGAACACAAAAAAGTAAATTCGTCAGAGAATGCGATGAAATGAATGGGTGGAGAAAAATACACACACACAACTCATTTTTTCATGCGTGTATGCATACAAAACGTGTATAGTGGGACGAGACCTGAGCTGTTTTGCCATCTACACCACCGCGACGAATTCATTACGATAAAAAAATAATTAATCTCAAATGGATTTTTTTCTTTTCGTTTTCGACCTCGAGGCTAAAAAGTCATAAAAATGGGTGAATTTTAAAAATAATAGTAAAAAATAAAATAACGTTAGATGAAAAGCACGGTAAATTTTGTGGTTTGCCTGAAGAAAGGTAATTGGCTGGAGAAAAAGGGCTTTACCCGGTTGCCTATCAAGGAAAAAAGGTGGAAATCAATAAAAAAACAAGAGCTGTTGAATAATATTCAATTCAATGAAATAGCTCATATTATTTAGTTTTCGGTGACTTTCATTTCATTTCAATTTTTATTGATTTTCATGGACTGCAACAGTTGTTTTTTCTCAAGGATGGATGATGATGTGTAACAATAATAGCTTTTTACAATGCAGAAATATTCTGCACAAAAAATATACAAGGATTCCACTGTTTCTCTGCTGCTGTCTGCTGTGTCGGTATTTTGATTGGGGAATGAATTGTTTTTATCTGTTTTTTTCTTCAAAAGAAAATAAAGTGGAAATAATGTGGAATTACCACTTTTCAACAAAGTGATTCATTTTTCATTCCTGAAGAAAAAAAATGTTTTAGTGCTTAATTTTCATATAAATATGCACTTTATTCATATGAGCTATGTAATGTAGGTATATATGCATACCTATCTAGCTTTTTCCTTCTCCAAAAACACAGCTTCTGCATATTACGACCAATTTAAAAAACCTTATTTTTTACTGAAAAATAATAATATGGCAAAAACATGGAGTAATTTGTATTGTTATTATGAGCACATCATGACCAAATATTTACTGCAGAGGGATGGCAAATGGATTGGTTTGAAAAAATAAAAAGAAAGACGAAGAGAAGAGCGAGAGGGATCAACACCTTCGTCTCTTTAATTAACGTCGGTATTTTCCTCACTTCACATATATTTTAAACATGTATACTTATCTAATATATATGTATACTTATAAATGATACAGTAAGAAAGGAATATTTATGTAAAAATGAAAGTGAAATGATGATGAGCATAAGACCTTTTTGGAATTTTTTCCTCATAAAAAACCGTCTGACTGAATTTTAATGAGCTTGTCGTGTAACAAATGAACTGTACTTGCTTTTTTATATATTCAACGAGATACTCATAAGGCTAATGATAACACATGTATGCATACATACATATTCAAGTAGTAGTAGCATACTAACTAAATAAACTTTAGTGGAAAAATATGCAAAAAAACAGTGTAGTTATGAGAAAAAAAGTTAAATAGGGAAACAGCTTCCAATGAAGTATATTGCACACAGCAGCTAGCTCATCAAACAATCACGTTTCAAAAAAACTTGCCATCACCACCAACTCAAGTCATATTCCGCTCATCTTTCAACTTTTTTTTTACTTTCGTCTTTTTCGTGATTTTATGACTTTTCAAAGTTGTTCATCTTCTCAAGAAAAAAAAGTTGACAGAAAATATTAGAGAATATAAATACATGTATGTAATCTGCTGTTATGTAACATAAAAAATATGTAGATATGCAAAAATGTTATATAAAGTAGCACGTATGTATTTTTAATATTAGTTTTTTGTTCTACAGCCCTTTTCGATTTACATATAGCTTTATTCAGTAATTTATGCATTCAATTTCTTCAATCACTCATGGAAAATTCCATGACTTTTCCCAGAGTTTCCGTTATTTTCTGCAAATTTAACCTATTTTTCAATAGGAGTACTGTTGTAGGTCATTCACATTTACTTACAAATTTGCTTGCGTTTTTGCATTCATTTTCATGTCAGACCTACATCGCACCGCCAACCGCCGCGCCACCACCATTCACCACCCATAGGTATGCATGCACAAGAGAAAACATGAAAGGGTTTTAAAAATTATTCTTTACACTCAAAATAAACACAAGAGAGAGAAAGAGGAACAAGGACAGTGAAAAAGTTTGTTCAACTTTTCACCTGCCTTTTTTCCGCCTTGATTTACTACCATTTCTATTTCACAGCACAGCACCACTTGATTTATTACGCAAGGGAAATATAGAAAGAAAAATAAAAGGAATTTTCACTATAATCACTTCTCGGAAACAGAGAAGCAGCATCAAACTCACAACTCACCTATTTCGACCGATTGATTTTCCATACCGGATATATTTACATACTAAACTATTCCATGTTTGGCTATGATGAGTACAGCAATTTATCAACATCAGTGAAAATATTTGCCAATATATTTGCATATTCCTCTCTCTCTTTCTTTCCTGTGCATCTTTTCCTTTCCAATTGAGTTGTAAGTCTAGTCGGGCATGCCTCTCCATAAAAAATAGAATTCAACTTGAATAGCTACACTGCAGGTGTTCCAAATGGTTTTCAGTTCTTGGAAAAAAAATCAATCGAATTATTTGTTTTCACGTCCATCACATAATCACGTGTTTCACGTAAAGCCCAACTCCAACGCAAGTATAAAGACATCCTCCAAAATAGCAAAGACACAAATAAGCATATATACAAATCCATTGTATAATCCAAATCCATAATTTAAATATAAATGCCAAATTCCTTTTACATTCCCAACTTATTTACTCATCTCTTATTGTTTAGTCAGGAAAAGCGGTAGTTTTGCTCCAAAAAAAAAGTTTGTCCTTCACTACAAAATTGACCCCATTTAATATCGAGTCATTTTATGTAACATCCATGTTTGTACGTACACATGTTTATATACTACCTTTTTTACGTTGTTTGTTAGCTTACACATATATTTAAGTAAATACCAGAGTTTTGAAATGCTTGGAACTTACCATTTCTCTGTAATTTTCCCTTTTTCTCTTGTATTCCTTGAGGAGCACACGTGCGCTTCTGTCTTGTTCACCAACTAATTTCCTTCCACCAAAAAAGCTACAAAGTATACTTATATGAGTTTTATGGAAATGCCTTCATACACAAAAGACACACACACACACATGTGCACCCATAAATATTTCAAGGACCTTCTTCTTCCACTTTCTTTTTGTTGATAAAAATAATAAAACTTTGTTTACAAACTGTACCTTCTCTTTACACTCTGTCTCTTATCACGATTCCATGCATCATATAATCTGCTTGTACTACTTTTGGTATAAGAAGTTATTTATTTTTACCCATCTTTAACCAGAAAACTGTTAAAACTTTTTAAGAGGGAAGCACATATACTCCACATCATTATCATACACATAGGTTCATCGTAAACTGTAAACAAGCCTTTTACTTAAAATAGGTAGTTAACAAATAACTAGTTCCTATTCTCCTCCTCCCCCTCCCCACACAACTTTGTAAAAGAAATACCTTTAATTTTAAACTACACCACTAGTTGGTAAGATAAATTGGATATTGCGTTTGTGTATACCCTATAGTATTACAGAAAAAATAGCGGAAGGAATAAGGAAAGGAAGGAGCCAATTTCCTGTGGTACCTCCGCTGCTCTTCTTTCATCCTCTCACCATCTTCCCAGTAGTCTTGTTCTTTCTATCAAAGAATCTATTACAACTTTGCATTAGAGAGAAGCTCATAAAGTTTTATCATGTGTGGCCCTTGTGGCATGATATAACATCAGACACACAACCCATGGACCTTTTTAATTATTTAACCCATTTTACTTGCAGATAACGCAAGACAATTTTCAACTTTTCAAAATATTGCGTAAAAATATTACATCAGCTCAGAAAATTCCATAAAGGCTCTGAAAAATGAAATGAGGAAAACGTGTGTCCTTTTGAACCAAGTACCCTTTTCATTTAGCCTTCTTTTTTCTAAAGGAAAATTTAATGGAAAGAATGGAAGATTCTTATTGGGTACGTTACGTGATTCTTTTTTGGCCTAAAACTCATTTTCTCAAAAGAGATAAATGGCAATGAAGAAAAAAATCGCCCGTAAAAATTATTCTTTATGATTATTAGTCTACTTATTTTAAAATAGCTCACGAAAAAAATGTGGTGTCGAGTACTAAAGATCTTTGGATGCCGACGCTTTTCCTTAAAAATTATTATTTGAATGGACAATATTATGAAATGAAGTAGGCATATATTTTTTGTGCCGTGTCCTGTTCTCTGCTTTACTGCTCATCTGCATGTGTGCTCCACTTTTTTCAAAGAAAATAAGTAACCCTGTGAAAGGAGCAATTCCAGAGGGCAGAATAATAGGCCTAGTTTTATCCGCCTCAACTATTTCAAAAAGTGAAAAAGGAACAAAACCCAAGCAGAAGAGTCCATGCATGCGACAATGTCGACACACATAAAAAATAGTACATTGTTAACATTGTGCATTTTCTCAACTCGTGCTTATTAATACAGAACAGAACGACAGATAGAAAAAGGAAGAAGCTATATGCATGCATTCCATTCTTCTTCTTTGCAATCACCCAACTGTGTATGGAAAGAGGTAAATTATGGAAAAAGTTGTGTCCCTTTGCCTTTCTCCTTGTCTCCTTCTTTTTTCCTCCTCAGCCATTCCAAATCTCCCTTTCTTTCGCAATGCATTTATTTTGGCATGCAATGCAGACAAAAAAGAAGCTGAGCTGACTTGAGAAAAAAGACAGAGAGCAGAGCAAATAAGATAACTCTATCTTCTTTTTCAAGCTTGAGGAGAAATGCACTCCACTCCAACTTTTCTTTTCTGCAAAAATTATGGTGTGATTGGAGAAGAACATGGCTACTCAGTACTCTGTCTTTTTTCAAACATGTGAAACCAGAGAATCTGAATTACCAGAGATTTTTTTGTGAAACACCAGAAAAAAAGAGAGATGAAGACAAAGTATTTTATATGTTACATAAGTTATCTTAACACGTTCTTCTATTGGACACGTACAACATATGCAAGCATGAGAGTTTGAGAGAGAGAGGCCATCTACACCAGAGAAAAACTGCTGGAGAGAGAGAGAGAAGTCCATGATGATGTCAGGGCAAGAAGTTAAGCCAAGTGCACAAAGTGTACCATGTCGTATTTTGCGTGAGGATGAAAAAATAGTCCAGGAACACTTGTCGTATCCTCATCCTCTCTAATAGTCTGCATAATTTGCCCCCTGTGTCTACTCCTGCCGCTTTTTTATGGCATTGTCGTCGGCAGGGTTTTTCTTGTAATACCACCACCATCGCTTCTGCTACAAAAAAACTTGGCTTGTATGAGTTGTACACATACTCGTTTCACTATTTTACACTGTGTTCTTAAAAACTAACTTGATGACGATGATCATGTAGTTTTTCTTTAACGAAACTTTTCAGTCTTTTTCTCATCTAATCATCATACATACATACATGTTCTTCTTTGATTCTGTCATCATGCCTGCTTGAGAGAGACAAGAAGTACGACAAGTTTTCTTCTTAAAGTCCATCTTCATCATTATCATCATCTTAGGAGTCCATACTACTTGTTTAACTTTTTCGACTTCTATTCTCTCTGGTCCAGTTGAGAAGTTTTCGGTTGAAGTGAAACTGCTTGCTCTTTTTCACTATGCTCTGTTGAGCTGAGTGAGAGTGGAGAGGAGAGAGGGACAAAATGATAGTGGAAATGAAATCATGATGATATGATGACATTGTCTCTTGGTTCGTAAATATAAAACTTTTGATATAACTTCATATGTGAAACTATTAGCATAGCAGCGTAGTGTACTAATCTTAACTTTTGTGACATGCAGACATGGAGGTCTCTCTGCGACATACGGATAATCACTGCTGCAAGATTGCCCATGAAAATCTAAATCGGTCTCTGCGCCAGTTTAATGTAAATTAAGTCTTTGAGGGTAATATCTATGAAGAGAAGAGAAGATAGTTTATGTTAGATTTGAGCTGAAAATTTAACCAGTTATGACATTATGCGTATGCGTATATACTTTGGAATATGCAGACAAGCTTACGTACATGGATATTTATTATGACGATTATGATAGTCTCTGGTAGAATTGGTGATATTTTCTAATAGAGTTGGAAAACTTGAAAAGGTCACAATCAAAATTTACATTTGATTTTCTTATCAAATGATAAGTACTCTGCTACGCGTTAAGATGACTTGAGCAATGCCGTATTATTAATCAAGTTTTTGGGGGGTTTTATGATAAAAGTATTTTATTTACGTTGCTGTGTGTGGTAAAAATCTACCCCACATTTACTGCTGCTTTTTAGATTTAGTGTACTTCATTTAGTAAACTACGTCGAGAACAATATAACATGTATTGTTTGTGTTTAGAAATAGAATTCTCGAGTCTGATTACAATAATATGGAGGAATTCTAGTTTTCTAGAAGCATACGTAATGTGGGCGTTAAAAATTCAAAATATATATGATTTTTAATCAACGAAATTTAAAAGAGTGTGAATCACTAAAATTGTTAAATTTAGCCATCAATCAGTATTAAAATAAGGTTTTGGTGATTGCTTCAGTATATAGGTAATGTATTGGAATCTTCGTAAATTATCAAAACGTTGAATACTGAATTGCTGACGTGACGTGCTGAGCAGCTTAACTGTAGCAGATAAATATAATAAATCTAATTAAGATTACTAAGTATTTTTTTATTTGTCACATTACAATGTTTCGTATTTCTATAATTGTGATTCCATAACGTTGTATAGGTGGACTAAGTCTAAACTCATATGTACCAACGTACTCGGTTCATTTCCCTGCAAATTAGCTATTTAAAAAAATTTAAGCTTGCAATATGAATGATCTACATGCTAATCATATCATATCTCTCTCTTCCCAACAAATTTCTCAGATTTCATTTCAATTTTTATGATCCCCACTCAGCAGGAAACCTGAAACCCCAAAGCTATGCAATACATTGCCACCCCCAAATCTACAATATACAATCATCATTACATTAAGAACCAATTTATTTTGTCCATCTCTTCACCCTCTCTTTGTGACCTCATATTTCGCAGAAAAATAAGTCATTTCATAAACTCCTCCTTTTTTCAAAAATCAGTTTTCTATTTAAGCTGCCGCTGCGTACCTAACATAACCACGCATGAAAAAATAAAGATTTTTAAGCCTTTTCTAAATTGATAATTTGGCACTCTTTACGCATAATACATATTATACCA
>JAQFXM010004582.1:0-16811 GCA_034693345.1 Entomobrya multifasciata
GTATGTTGGGTATGCTGCCCCACTGCAGCAGTAATGTGATGATGTGGTGGTGGATGGAATAGTGACCATTCCCTACAATTACTACAATTGTGCATGGCACACAAATTAGAGAATTAAATCAAACGAGGAATTAAGTCAAGTACCGATTCAGATCTTCTTTATTTTGAAAAATTCAACAAATCAGTTAATAAATTTTACGTTTTCTATTCTTCTCGTGGTTCAAAGCGCTGGGCTCATTTCGTGCGGACTGCCGAAGAACTTGGAATTCGGCCTAATAGAATAAAATACTTCTTTGACGTGAGATGGTCAATTTCACATTTTGTTTGTTTGGAAAACTTATAAACAAACTACGTGGCATTGGTTGAAGACACACTGGAAATATCAACTGATGGAAGTTTTATGAAGGCTGCCAACACTGAAGTTTGAACAAAAAGCTTGTGAATAAATCTTGGGTCATTGTTCTCCACGAATTTTTGGACATGTTGACTGTTTACAAGCAAGTTTCTCTAGATTTGCGTGTATAAGCAGAAGTTTTACCTGGAAAGTATGACATCATACATACACAATGCTGTCAAATGCCCACCATTTGCCTGTGCGCAAAACATTTGTACGATGGCAGAATACGAATCCTGTGATAAAGTTATCTATAGTAACCAGTATGAGCTGACTGACAACGACGACGAAAAGATAACTTTATCTTATATGCGTGATAACTTTACGAAAGTATAATAAAAGGATTGAAGCATTATTTCAATATGGACGAATTTATTCACTTCGAAGTCTTCAATCAAGGAAAGTACCCGGTGCCACTTTGCGGATCAGACGATTTGGAGTATTCGTTCGCTTTTGATACTATAAAACAGCAAAATGACTTACAATTTTTGGGTGAGTTCTATGGAATGTCGACAAGCGACATTCTCGAAATAAGGACCAACTGGGAAGAAATTTAGAAAGGGATTACAAGAGGCGTACAGTTCGTTCAAAACAGAAACGAGCCCTTCGAAATAATTTGGCAATTGATATTGAAAAGCCAACCAAACGAGTTCCCTCACTTGACGCCTTCTCTTCCGGCATTAATTTCAAAGATGCTTGTCACACCTTTCTCGAGTGCTAAAGCGGAAAGGGCCTTCTTCTTAACAAGAGAAAAATCTGGAGCTCGATCATCAATGACCCCTGAAACTGTTGACAGATTAATGAGGCTTAGCCTTAATGGAAGAAAAACCTACTCAACATTCGACGCCTTAGAACCAACCTTAATGTGGCTTAAAAAGAATTCAAGGGTTGATGACCCAACCTTTCAAGAAACTCGTGATGGAACTCCAAAACACTGGAACAAGTTATTAAATGAGGATTCATTGTTTTAAAATGATACAGTCAATAAATGAATTCAAAAACAATTTGATTTTAAAAAATCAACTCAAAACAACTTAATCCGGAAAGTAGTTAATTCAAAATTAAAACAGTGGAATATAAACTTAAAAATTTATGATGTACCATTTACGACCAAACAGATAACTTCATTCTGTTAATGATGTTTCATCGTATCCCTCTGCACGCCTGCTTACGACCAGTTTGGATGCATAAAATTAGTGTAATCGATCAGCAAGAAAATTGACCATGTTATGTTATCTTCAGTAAGTTATTCCAAAGAACAATTAATTACTATCTAAACAATTTAGGTAGACATTAAATTTCGAATATAAATATACATATATAAATAACCAGCTTATTTACAGCCTTGAATTTCTGACACACATATTTCTTTAATTTTTTACACAAACATACGCAAAACTATTTTTCAACCATTAAGTTCCAGAGCAGTTAAACTACTAAATTATAAATAATTAACAGGCAACTATCCCTGGTAAGCAAAGTAAACTTTTGCCTAACCAACCTCTGTCGCTCATAAAGAACAAATGTTCTTCACTGATCATTTATCTTAACCATTTACAGCACCAATTCGATTAACATTTCAAGTGAACAACGTTGAATTTTAAATTATAAATAGTTTTGTAATTTACTAAATGAGTATTTTTCCATTCCAAACCTTTAAAAAAACCCTTAGAAACTTCATTTGAAATGGTTAACGAACATATTTTTGTAGCCATATTAGTACAATAAACACATAAATTAGTATTTCTAAATGATTGAACATGCGTATCACAGCATATAATGCGTGCTTATCAAATCCAGTACGTACTTCGTAATTACACATGTATACATAAATAATTTCTTTTGTATTAAAGTCTACATAATTTGATCGAGCTTGCTTCTTTCAAAATAAAATTTCATTCCAATTAATTAATTTCTTGGACGCGTCAAAATTAGCTCCTCGAAAATTCTCTGCTAAATGTGGTACATTTTATTCATGCATCTTTTGTATTCTCGTTCCACTTTCTTGCTTTTTGGGTGCATTTTTTAGAACACAAGCCGATTAAACTTTTAATAGGCCGACAGAAATTAAACTTTCCAACCTAAAATTGAAAAGTAGGGTATAACAAGCGATAAAGTAAAAAAATCAAATGGATTATAATTTCTGTAACTGTTTTATTTCTGATGGATGGTCATTCTCCGGCATGTTAATCATAGATACAGCTTCTCTGTAGAATACATTCTGCGGTTGCAAACACGTCATTCTTGTGTTCAAGCTCAGGAACTTGATTAGCGTTAGAGCAACATTTAACAAGATTCATCAACTCAAAAAATGAATCGAAGACGGGAGAAATGTACATCTCCTGCATGAGTTCTATTTTCTCAGTTGCAAATTCATACAACAGTTTCTCAAGGATAAGTAAGTGAGTAATGAATAAAAATAAACATTTAACTTACAGAAATGATGTACACCATGTGTGTCGTCGTCTGTACAAATACTCGATCTATAGTAGAAAAATGTGAGAGGAACACTACATCGCAGAAAACGCAATCACCGGATAAGCAATGGTTACATGGTAGATTGTATGCACACTGCATAATTAAACTCAATACAATATGTTATTACTTTGATTAGAATTAACAAGAAATCTTAATTTTTGTACAATCATACCATTTAACAGTTATGAAAGCATGTGAGTAGAATACAGTTACTTCCACTTGTTACTTGAAATCTAAAACTGCCTACTCATTGTATAAAATTACGTAACTATAGGTATCCTTACTTGTAGGGTCCTGGAAACTAAATGTGGTCGTATTATAGTGTAGCAACTTTTTCTCGCCATTCACGGTAACATACTACTAATATAACAAAAAGATTTCGATACACTGCATGATAAGCTACTTTTATGAGAATGATTAGGAGCAGACCAATGTGATCTGATTTGTTTATGTAGTCACGAGATTTCTAAATCTTGCCGCCGTTTTGTTATCACTATGTATTAAAATGGATTACTTGTGTACTGTGTATGTGTACTTGTAAACACAGACATTAGACTGCATTTGCAGAAAAATCGTGGCTTGCCAACATGTCGGGAAATGTATGGAATTTTTTTATAAATAAAGCTTTGACAAGTCAAGGATAACCTGAAATTCACACTGAGGATAAATAAGCAAAGCAGTCTCTTTTGCCAACACAATTAGTACACTTACATACGCTTACTGCGTGATTTCACTTGAGTTACTTATCGTCAAAAAAAATAATGCGTATTGTGTAACTATGGGCGAAGATCTTTAGGAAGACGCTCTTGAGACAAGAAAATTGTTGTTCTTCGGAGATAATGATTTTTTCTTAGTACCTTTGACCTAGTAATTACCTTTCTTTGATTTACGGGTAGTAAGTGCTTGTGGAAGCATGTCATACTCGTGTAGTGATTTTGACATTTCTAAAAATCCCCATTTTTCATCATCATGAACCACAAAAATTACCCACACTGGTTATAATTACACGTAATTATATGTGTACATTCAGTGCAGTAAGACAGTGTACAGGTGAAAAATACCTGCCTCTGGAATACTGTGATAATATGAATACGTTTATTTATGCTTTGAATTGAATTATTTCATCAGGGTTTATTTCAGTTTACATGACACAACAAGCACGGCGAAATCTTGAATGGATATTTTAAGGAAATTTACCCCGAGCTGATCTTGATTCCCTAAATTTATTCTGAAATATAATAGGTTGAAGGATATCCCATCCTCACAACATGAATCTATCCATCCTTGTTCTTCCTTTTGACTCCATTCACTACAGCCATCGACATCGATGGGTTGTAGTAGATTTTATTCTTAGTGATCGGATTCCTAATCGCACAACACTTAATGGGTCAGAAGAGAAATTGATAATGTTGAGAAAGTATGATAAGTATGAAAGTATGTAAATCCCCTTTTTTGCTGAAATATATATAATATTTATGGAAAATTTCCATTTGCTCACACATTTGTATAGGAGAGAGCATTTTTTCAATTGCATACAAGCTTTACAAAGAAAAAACGAAGAAATTTTAAGCAAATGGCACTGTTACGACCTTTTCAAACAGTGCAGGTACGTGCAACTTTACCTGTAACGAAGAATGAGACGACTTGCTACATCACACAACCTGCAACAGAATAATTGAAGACCATGTACGTCTTGTCATTACAGAGTTATTCTAGCATTTGAAAATTTAAAAAAGTTATTTCCCGGAGTGGCTTCCGGGAAACAGGTTTATCTGTTCAACTTTTCAAATATATACATACATAAAAGGAGTTTTGTAGTATGTATGTTTTAAACTGGTGTATACTTATACTTTAAGTTATGCATAAATGTTTTGACTGTTCTCCTTTAAATTCCCAGTGGCGTCTGTACCCAGTGTCTTCCGTATTATATCCAACAGCTTACTACAAAGAGGTTTTGTTGGCATTGTTTTGAAGAAGTTTAATGTGGATTTGATAAGTTTATTCACGATTGCTCTTTTAGGTTGAAACTCCAATAAGTACACACACAACGTATCTCAGACATCAGTCAGTCAAGGTGCAGTCTTTAAATTGTCTTGAAGTCTTAGATTACAAAATTAAGTTGATCTCTTTTATGGAAAAGCGCCTTCCTTAAATTTACTTTCGCCCAAAATATGACGAATTTATCCGCACAACTAAAATTCAAGGAGTTACTTATTAAAGTGGCAATTAAACTTCTACGACAAACCCCATCCAACAAGTAATTGTTGTGGAGAATAATGATGCTGTATAATTACTCACTGGAGTACTGATACAGCAACAAAATGACAATCCAGCTCCAATATTGTCAAATTACAAAATTCTTGGCTAAGCAATTATAGCCTATACGCTTATAATAGGAATAAAACAGCCCAACAAAGGAGATGTAATTGCAACAAAATCAGAATTGAAGATAATCGATTTGTATGCTTTACATTTTATACATACAATATGCATTTAATCTCACCACTTGAAGTAGTAGCATCATTGAAAATAGGTGTTGATCCCGTTGGGAAACACAAGAAAGCGTTTTGAACAAAAGCCAATGCTTGCAAAGAAATAAAAAGTTTGCATAGGTTCGACCTCCTCTGCGCTTGCGGTCAAAGGAATCTGATCATCTTGTATTCTATCAAATTAGGAATATATATTTCGGTAAGTTTGCGAACGTGTATTGCTTGTGACCAGGCCACACCGACAGCCTTATGTAGTCTGATTTCACTACTGCTACGTAAGGGCTACGTTGCCGTCGCCATTGTTTTTAAATCCTGTCAGCGACAAATATTGGTTAATCTCTTTACCCTGTTATGTTAACCACTGACGCTACAGTCAAAACATTTCACCCAAGATTTAGATAAATTATTTTTTTCCGGGAAACCAGCATTGATATTTGGTGGACAGTTGGTTGTTAGGGAGGTTTATCATTTCATTTTGCGTCACGTCCTGATCACCATCACTGTCCTTGCTGTCGGGTCAGTCTTTTGATCGTCCATTGCTCCGGTAGGAGTGCCGACGGGATATCCCTGCAGTTTGGTTAGTCAAATACCTGACTCGAAACGTTGACTGAAAACAGATGACATTAACCACTTTAAAAACTAAACCTTAAGTTAAGTTATTTAAGTTACCTTCAAATTTTGAAAACTGTCGGCACTATTAAAAATAACATAAATCACTTTGATCAAAAAGATTGCTTTATTTTCTTTAAAAAATCTCTGACCTTATGCAACACAACAAACAGTGTAACGTATCAATCTGAATCCTTTACGAAGTTCCAATAGGCTGTGGAACTATTCTTGATTCAGTATGTAATACCACCTTAAAAATCAACTAGGAATTCTTTCGAAATCAATCAAAATGCTACACATATAATACAAGGCAACGGTTTAACACAAATTATTTCATCGTTCGGATGTTTGAAGTGCAAGACAGTTTCCTGCATTGTGCGGCAGCAATTTCATAAAGTATCTAAAAATAAAATGCGAACAAAGTTTAAAGGATGGAATTAATATACGAAGGCAAAGGAGATCTTCCGAGTTGGTGCGATCAACTCATGCGTTGTAGCATTAGTACATGCTACAAAATGAAAGCTAATGCGTTTTCCTATCTAATCAAAAATTTATGCCAAATCCTACCAATATTGAAACTGTTTATGACCCGTTTATCCTAAAATATCAGTTTATACCAAATTATAAAAGAAAAGTTGCATTCAATACATCAAATATTTACTAACAAATACTATACTTAATTGGCATATTACAATGGTCAAGAATGTATTTATTCGTTTGATCGTTATTCCCTGCCTCTTAGGCGGTCTGAAACAAAAGTAAGAAACTTAATATGTTTTATTCATAAATCGCAAAAATCGGCGACATGAATCCGAAAACGACCTTCATTTAGTGCTAACTTCTTTTTGAAGCTCGTCTAAAACAGATGAACTGTTTTAACCTGAAGAAATAAAATTCCGACATGTGTATTTACGATAGCAAAGGAAAACTAGATAAAATGATAGTGAAAACTTTTTTCAGTATCATTTTATCCTCATTTTATGTAATTTAGCATGGTGCAGCTTGAAATATGAGGCTGTGTAATCATCAATCTTGTCATATCCTCTTGTATTCACTTATCTGCCCATTGCGCATTCATGAAATGATAAGCGTCGTATTTCTTAACTTCCCACCTTTACCTAACTTGAAATGAATCAGGCACCTTTTCTTTGTTTAAAGCAATTACGTCAAATAACTGCAGGCTCCAGAGATGACGAGCTGAAGAGTATAAAAAGGGCAGTCTTCGGCATCATTTCTCGCGTTTGTGCCTTCTTGTTCTCCAGTTAGTTTGTGAATAGTGAATAGTTTGAAGATAAAAGTGATTTGTAAGAAAGATCGGTGTTCGTTGTGATAAGTTGAATATTGTTTATAAAATAGAAACTCCTCAATAACTGAACGGTTTCTTGCCAAGGCATTGGGAATGGTCGGCGCAATAATTAGTTGGGTAGTTACTTTTTATATAAAGTCATGTAAATCTTGATTCTTGACTTGATCTTCCTCAAATTCGTGTCAAGTTTGCAAATATTCAGCTGGTTATACCTACTAGTAACTGGGAAAGAGGAATAGTCTACTACTGGCAAATGCTTCAAAATGTAATTTTTATAATTTGGCTCAAGATTTTCTTTGTGAAGAACCAAATTAATAAATTTTTACACAATAGCATTCCATCACAAGTTCACTTAAAAGACTAAGATAACGGCAAAATGACATCATCAAATTATGAAAAATGCTCAAGCTCTTCAAATTATCTACTCGTGAATTAAGTTGCTCACAAGATAAAATCTCATATGCAATTTTTTTTAAATTTAATTGCTGTAATTTGAATTACAATGCCTTCATCAAATGCCGTAACTGAACACTTTGATAAAACTTTGTTTAATAGTTTGGACAGTAGATTATCTTTGTGTTGTGATGAGTTTCGTACGCGTGAATTAGCGATATTTTCGCTAATTGTAGTAGCATAATCAACCAATTTATTAAATGTACTCACTTCACGACGCGCGTCTACAATCAAATAATATGTGAAATTTAAAAAATTTCGAACTTACATTGCTTAAGCACCTCACAGACATGGGAGCACGTACTAATATCCGTTGTGGATCAATAGCCTTAAAATTACAATTTTAATGAGAAGATAGATTCTTTACCAAGTTTCTTACAATTTTACATATTTAAAATATTTTAAAATGAAATTCTTTCCAACAGAAAATTTGTCACAAAAATTACAAAATCTCCCCAAGTGTTGCTACTGTGCGATTGTAATATCTTCTTGTTGGATTTGGTCACAAAATTGGTATTTTTATACCATAAGATGATAGATTTTTACTAAAATAATCAAATACGTAGCACTGTTTCACTTTGTTTGAGACAAATACATCAATAATGTTTGCCTTTACATTATTTTCATCCAAGAGTGAAATGATGCTTTTTATTTCAGAATTTACTGATGGCGGGACCTTCATTTGTTCCAACTCTATGAATGATTCAGTATAAATCATCAAAAAGCGCATTATTATCGTATTCTCCGGCATTTAAAGTGGTCTCTGTTTGCCTCAAAAATCTACTCAATGGAAAGGGAATAGAAAGCTAATACCCAGAAGGAGAAGCAAATTTTATTTTGATGCCAGCTACTTTACCCTTTGAAAAAGTTGACTGTAAATCTACGTGCACATTTTTTGACATCTGACTAGTTTTTACATAATCCAATAAATTAATGTAAGATTCAGTTTACTTTCTTAAATTAAGAGTAGATTGCACTGACGTCTATACCACAATTCTGTCGTCTACTATAAAAAACACAATAAATCTGTGCGATTGTTTTAAAATACCTTCGGATTGTAAACTATGTTGTCGGCAGCAGTGCACCTTTTCTCAGCTGAAAGTAGAAAAATATTTTAGGTTTTTGTTTGTAAACTTTAAACTTTGTTACGATGTTTTGTTTGCTCATCCAGAGCAGCAGCGACATCAGTCCGTTGCCCGACTCCACACCACTGATAATTGATGAAAACACATCCATTGTCCTAGTCAATTGCCAAGTTTACTCCTCAGACAATTCTTCCCAAGGAACTAACCCCAACATATCTGAATGTCCTATTTCTTGTAACAGAGAACAAATCTTGTTTACAAAATTTGGTGGTATAATAGGATTCTCATACGAGTCCGGAAGTTTTTTCTTGTCTTGAATTTGTTCATTGAACACAAACAAAATTAGCGGGGCGCATGCGTGCTCGATACTTAAATAGTAAAATTAAATAAAACTCAATCCAATTTTAAAAGTTATTCTTAGGAATTAACCATTTTTAGTAAATCATTTTCTTACTTTATTCGATCAGAAAACAGGTGCGAAAATATTGTCGATCATAGCAGTTTATATTGCAATCCATGCTACTGCCCGCTGGATTACACCAAAGAAAATCACATACCTAATTATGCATCTAAATAGAAAGTTACGCGATCAGATCACATCGAACCCAACAACTCAAAAATTACAAATAATTTTCGGAAGTACTTATCTACACAACATATATCACGTCATAGTTGAGCACATTCACGCATGCCACATTTTTAGAACAAAGCAACGATGCAAATTCATCATCCACTCTCAAGATTAATATAGTTCTTACAGAGATAAAGTAAAACATGACATTATTATCATCGTGGACAAAATAAAGTGGATTTTGTAGACAAAGACTTGCCTTGTGAAATGTCGAGGTCGTGTACTGGTAGCAATCATTTATCAAGACATATTCACAATAATAGAAGTTATTTTAAGTGCTGACGTATATAAACATCGCAGTAGTGCAAACATTCATTGAAAAAAATCGACGAGATAACAGTTAGTTCTTTAAAAGTGTTATTTAAAAAAACAGTTATGCTACGTGCATCAGTTCACAGTTTCGTACAATTCGTTGTACAAGAAGCAGTATTTTATGTGTAATTTTCGGTTATGGCAAAGGTAAATAAATTCATAGAAATGGAATAATAATAATCTAAGAAAATTTAGAGACAATATCGACGTTAAATCATATTTGGACAAAGAAGAACCGAATGCTAAATTCCATTCCCTTGAATCGGAGAAACAAAGAAAGCATAAACGTAAGGAATAAAGGTTTTGCTTTCTGAATTAACAAAATTTAACTATTAAATTTAACTCGCAAAAATTAAGTAAGAAATAAGCAAAGACTTGATTTAGATTTAGATTTGAAGTGTTTTCTTCAAATGTTGCCTGGTCTCACCATAAATCAACTCCCATACATGTTCAAAGAAGAAAAGTGATAAATCCTTTTGTTAATCAGACCTAATTATTAATACTGTTCTGACCTTATCGATCTCCAAAAATATTTACGTCTTATTGGTGGAAATAAATGGCTAAAATTCCGCTTCATTATATTGGGAAACATATTTTGTAGCATAAATTTGTAAACTTTAGCGTGTAACATATTTAATTTTGTATCACACTGCACAGCCAAATTTTGGTACGCAAATTAAATTGTGACAAGAATTATAAAATTAATCAAAATTACTAGTCGGTAGAATTGGTCGATCGTTTGTATTATAATGTTGGCCAATGTCACCCAGAATCTGTTTGAATCGTATCATATAAGTTTCTTTAAAATTTATAATATGCCACCAGAACACCGTTGCAATGCATGTGTAAAACATGAATGTATAAGTGAGTAAAACAAAATGAATAGGCAAATATCAACATGCAACCTGTCAATATACTCTACAGAAAATTAATGCCGTTTAGGAATAAATTTGGGACGAACTATAATAAGTAAAATTATACTGGAACTAAAATAAAACTTCGTGACTAAAGTTACACGCACAGAATACCATTAACAAAAGGTTATTCTCATAAGAGGTCAACGTAAATAAAACCATACTGACAGGCATATTACGAAGTAAATTTATTGAGCATTAAAAATTCACTAAAGGCGGTCATGATTGTTATTAAAAGGCAAGGCAGTGCACTATGAGATAAAAACATATTTTGTGTTGTGAATTACAAAGCCGACGTTTTAATGACGAGACAGTAACTACAATTATGAACTGTGCATGAACGAGGTATGAATTATTTATGCAGGATGATTCAAACTCCTATTTGTTAAAAAAACGAGATGAAGCTCGCTGTAACAATAATTCAAGCACAACGACTCAAGCTTGCCAAACCTATAATTGCCTCAACCTTCATGAAATATGTGTCACAAACTTCAGTTAAATAGCGAAATAGTCGAATGAAGAATAGACAGCATATTTCTTAATAATAACTTGCTTGTGTGAAATTATCATGATAACATATTTAGCTTCAGTGTAGGTAAATATATAAAATTTACTGAAATCTATGAATGCACTTGTATAATTGAGTACGTCATATGCACTTCCCATTCTTCGATAGGAGAGGCTGGATATAATGAACTGGGTTACAATTAAACTGGGACAAATATCAACAACTTACAATTCTGTATTTTGTTTAGAGAGCCTAACGAAGAATATCTTAGGATTCTATTTATTATTTAAAACCGGTTATTAATGTATTGTACTATACTATATTTTTTTTGTAGAGCCATACTGTTTATTTTTGAGCAATGTAAACATTTTTATTCATTTGTGTAACTCAGTGAACAGCGCTGTAAATATTGCATAATATCAATTTCAACAAATTTCAACAATATAATATGATCTTTATTAAAGTTTTTATATGCAAACGTGAGAGTGAATCAGATTACTTTTATACATATTCATAGTAGTAGTAGTAGTGATCATATCTTGAAGTAAGGTATATTGACTTTTAGACATATAACATAAGACATATAACTGATATCTTATCTATACAACAACAAACAAATGACTCATGTCCATCCAAGATTACAAAACCATGTCCTTCATCTCTTCGTTGTCCCGTCAAACATGTTCTTTTTCTACCAGACTTCTTCTCAAGCAAGACCTTGAACTAATATCATTGATATAAAACCAAGTGATAAATATGGAGGGCTCTGTTTTACGAATTGAGGCATGCGTCTCGCATTCCCCCAAAATCCGTACAGGCATACCACCAAACTCAAATGCCTAGTCCATTCCCATTTTCCACTCTCTACCTACCAAAACACAAACCAGCCGGCATTCATTCATCGTCGGACTGCCGTGCGTGTGACACGGAATTGCCTTGCGTCTTCAGCTTGTGTTGTGTCGTGTTATGTGTGTTGGTGCCAGTGACACCAAGTGACAAGTGTTATCCCCCGTGCCTTCCGTCATCATAATTCCCATCATTATTAATTTTTTTTATTCATTTAACTCTTCTCGGGTCTGAGACCCATAGAGCATCGTTTAACAATATATATAATCAGAGAATTAGATAGAATTATCTACTCAATTACAAAATTAGTTTTTCAAGCATATTCAAGGATTACATTTCAAGGTTAAATTTACGAAGCCTTAAGCTAGCAGAAGTTGCATTATAGAACTTACAGAGACGTTTAATGTCATCAGTATTAATGTAATTGTACCAATTTAAGTTTTTCTGTTTGATGTATTCTCATAATACCCCAAAAGCATAGCTTTTCAGCAGAGCAAAGTAAACCAACGTGCTTCTCAGTCGGCTGCCGGATTGCGATTGCCATCATTATTATCATTATCACCATTTACCACCACCACTCCATAAAAGTAACCCAGTCCTCCTCTCCAATAAACAAACCCCCAACAGATATCCCCTCCCTCCTCCAAGAAGTATTTCTTGATTATTCTGAATGTTTAAACTTCAAATTGTTGCGAAAAAGATGTATAGAAATACCCAAACAAAAAGTACAAACTTTTCTGGTGTTCCTAAGCCTATTATAAAACAGTTTACTTATAATCTGTATAAAAATGTATAGAAAACGAATCAAATGAGTTGAATCGAATATGTAGAATTTAACACGATTGAACCAAGAGCAGGGTTGCATAATTATAAACGTCGTACTTTTCATAACTTACATAGGTAGTATATAATATGTATGTACATTTAGTAATGAAAAGTCAAAAATCTTGACGGATGTTCTGAAGATTTGTTATTGTAAAACTAAATCTCTAACGGCGTTTCGAATAATAAAAATAATTAGGCAGTTTCAGGAAGACATTAACCATTTCCTTTTAATTAAATGGCACCATAAATTCTTGGTATTTGTAACTGTAATATGCCTAAAAGGTATTTAAGAAGGTGAAATAAAGTGTTCAACTGCAGCCTATGAAAATAGAGACACAAACACAAGCCTGCAGCCTACACACCCAAACGTTGCATACAACTTCGGTACCAATAGAGAAGGCGGAAATGTAGGAAAAAACTACGACGTGGCAGAAGTGCCAACAACCCAATGGTTTAAGAGAATGTTTGAGAATGAATGAGAATTTGGGCGTTGACAATGATTAGTAAGTGCTTTATTCATTATTTTAAATGATAAATTTGATGCTTTAACTGAATATTATGCTCCATTTATACATTTAGCATTTGAGCTTACTAATATTATTGACTCGATTGTTTTGTAATATTTCTTAGCAACAGTAAACGAGGAAGACGCCTTAAACTTGCATCTATCCTTCGGCACCAACAACAATAGCAATCCGACTCAATCTGAGCAACATCAGCCAGCAAAAGCCACGCAAGTGTACATCGTCCCATATAACTGATGCGTTAGTAAAACTGATTACGATGATTTTACATGCATTTCATTGATTTATTACTTCCTTTATTAATACTTTGGTTGGCATGCAAAATTGTGTTGTTAGCATGAAATATAGTAAAAGATGTAAGTAAAATAATTTAGAAACAAGCAATTGAAGCAAGAACTTATATAACTTAGAATTCAGCCTCAGTTGAATTATGAGTTTTAGACAAAAATCTAATCTCATCTTCTATGTTTAAAGCTTCATATCCTTTTATTGTTGTAGGTGTATTCCAAAATGTTTGATCTGCTGCAGATACTGATTTATTATTTTAACTTACGCATTTGGAAGGATTATTATAAATGGTTTGATAAAATTCTTTAGCAAGTGATGTAAATAAGGCAGAACTTACATGTAATGTACTACATGTAAGCAAAACTCGTGTTAATCCGGGTGGTGATAGTACCTTTCGTCCTGAACGTAAACAGTATTCAAGCCAATCTATTATATTTGTTCTTAGATTCCAAGGAAATCTTTGTTCTTGTGAAAATTCCATTAAACTGAATCTTTACATCAATGGTAGGTTTATTTCATCAACTTCATCACTTCGTTCACTTTTTTGTTTTTTTCTGTGTTGACTGGATTTTATCTTGTTCTAATGGTTCTTTTAATCTCTCAAATTAATTTTCCATACATGTCTACTTTCATGTCTTCACCAAAGTTCTTGTCTTCAAGAATAGATATTCGTGATTTATCTAATTTTTTAACCGGTGTTAAATCGTTTTGATTTTTGATACATCGTTGATATTCAATGTCAGATATTAATCGCATTTGTTTTGCGGTTGTTATACATTGTTGTCAATCAGTTTTTACAAATTAGATATTACTAAGGCAGATAGAATTGGAGCAAATAAAACATGAACAAATCGGACACGCTGACTTAAAATTTCATGTCTCTTCGTTATTGATGTTAATTGTTTGGACAGTTTTTTGATTTCCGCTCGAAACCAACCAAACCAAACCAATTTTTTGCAAAGAATGTTTTCAGCAACACAACCGCCGCAAATTGTGACTTGGCGTGCGGTCTCGGCCAACAGTAGGTGGGATGATACTTCGATTTTTTCACTGAAATTAAGAAAATCCGGTATTATATTTCCCCTTATGCCCATAATAGTTGAAGGATTTATCAGAATATTCCTTCAACTATGAAGGAATGAAGGAATTCATTATTGGATATAATAACTAAACCTTTGTCATTAACAATGTCATCACTTCCTGTTTTGATTTCCATTGCATCAAATTCGATGTAGTCCAAGATGAATAAGTGATCAATTATTATTATTCCAAATCCCCACAAGTAAGTCGGCGATGGGTTTGCCGTGGGTAACAAAATCTCGACAAAATTTCGGTAACTAATTTTTGTAAGCAGGTTTTTCATGAGATGTTTGATTTAGCATAAAAGTTGTCAGACTTTCTCATAAATCCAACATAAACTAAATAGTTCTGCGTTTGGATTGTTTTATGACGTTTGATAATTCCTTCAGTCTCGACTTGGTACATTCAGATCATCTCACCTTTCGTGACATATAACTTTTCTAGAGATCTTTAAAAACAGAAAAATTAAGTAATACCTAAAGAATACACAAACAAATGAACAGGAATATAGGTAATTAAAAATTAATTCAACACTTTAACCAAACTAATTCTAATAATAGCGGATTATTGTCACAGGGTGGTTCTTTTCAACATTCAAGGCTATTTCCACTGGTTTGGCTGGACAAACTTTTGCTGGCGGAAATTGCATTATTACATGCTTGTAAAGTTACATTACTATTCCATTCATGCAAAAAAACTCAGCTCCATGCGTACTGGCTTGTAAAACATTTGTAAAACTTAAAACTTATATTCACCATAATTTCATGGGTAAGCTGTACTGGGTCATGGAACACTGGAGATTTCAGCTCACCTTTTCCTTGCAAGTCTTTTTTAATTAACTTGCTCGCCCCATCTCACAAGATGTCTCGAAATGCTGTCCATTTTTCCGTTTTTGCTGTTTTATCTATCCGGTCCACAGAGGTTTGCATTTCTTGTGAACATTTCGGTAGCTTTTGTAAAGATGAGCAGGGTTGATGGCGGGTACTTGTATTTTGTGTCCGTCATACTGATTGAGGAAGAGAAGGGTAATAGATCTCTAGGTCATGTGGTGGAGATGAGTCTCGGCAAGGGGAGAATAATTTATTGATTGATAAACGTTTCTTATTTCGATTTTTTCCTTAGGTATAAATATTAATAAAGTGGTTAACAAGGTAGACCTGTAAATTACCGTTGAAAATATATAAGAAATATACTTCAACCTTGATTGATTGATTGATCTGACGAAGTTTTACGTATATATTCAAATGCACTCTGATGAAAACATGATTTGAACTAATTGCTGGGAATAACTCCTGACGATTCAGACAATAAACGATTCAATATATTATGATATCAGCTATCCTTTGCGACCAATTTTTGAAAGTGGTTTCATGGAGAATTACCTGTTTAGAAAATGCGTTTAGAAAGACATTACGGCGGTTAGGTTATTAATATGGTAAAAGTCGATGTCGTGTAATTGTGGAAAAGAGAAAAGAGAGTACAGTTGTTTGATCGTCTCGAAACAAACTACAGAATCATACAGCTACAAACTCAATGGTTAAGTAATGCTCGTGAATTCATTCCTTAGCTTATTCCGTAATTTAATTTTTAACCTTTTATGTATTTTTGATGCAAATTTCATATTCACGTAGTGTTTATTGTAAAGTAAGTAACATTTTGATTGTGTTTACAGTTTTAGAAATGTCCAAGCTGTAATTACTACGATTTAATTTGCAAGTTAAAGTACCAGTTTAAAGATATGAAAATCGATACTTAGGAGGTAGACAGCTATGTTGGCATTATAAAAGTCCCCAAACGGCTGTTTATAAATCAAATGAAAAACCTATCGTTTTGTTTGACTATAGCACTATGCCCCAAACTCATCTCTCGAATAGTTTGGAAAATTGTGGGGTAGTCGGCGTTTAAGTGGGAATACCCTAATTGTGTAGCATTTATAAAGCTCAGCAGTAAAACTTAAAATAAATTTATATTCCACCTGCAAGCAAGATACATAAGAAATTAGAAAATGCACAAAAGAAACAATTAGAAAAATTGCTTGGCGAGTATTTTTTAATTTGCAAGATAGCAATG